>JAPYYV010010215.1:0-19875 GCA_030522625.1 Copidosoma aretas
AGAAGGCTAGTCACTAAAACAGTACCTGTGGCAATTCCAGATCGGAAATTATTTAGCATCGATTTCTTATGGTGTAATGACAATACATAACGCAAAATAATTCAGAAAAATTTATTTTCGAAATCCGAAAATTTTGGATGCAAATAGTGCAAGTTTCGCCGGAATGCGCCCATATATATATTATAGCTTTGGCGCTTGCTAAAGAATCTATCAAATTCAATTCAGCGTCTGTTTTTTCATTTTATAAATAACACCTGTCAACAAAAAATGATGAAAATATTAGTTGTCATCTTATTCTCATGTACGTTGATTATGACGACGTAACTTTGCTCACATCGCTCTTGATGAGTAAGAGGTCAAAGTAAATTAAAATTTTTTGAAAAATATAGTCTTTGAAGTGCATTTTCCAATATAGAAAGAAGAAAAAAAAAAATTAAAAATCAGTCCGAATACTTAAGAATGAAAGTTTCCTCGGTACCATATTGTACTTACTATCAGTTATTTATAGAAATAGTTATATGCCTTTTGTGATATTTTTTTCTGCCTTACCGTTTGGGTTGACTCGCGAGGACTGAATTACAGTTATTTATTAGTCTCCTTCAATCGCCTGTAATCGAATCATCCTAAAGGTATTTGGAAAAGCAGATTGGTCATTGTTTTACGTTGTACAATAAAATTGCATTATCATCGCAGAGCTTGGATTCATATTATCAATGTACATGATTATAACGTGATTTTATTGATCAATATAATAAAAAATTCGTAAGCAATTTTTCATCACATATTTGCAATCAAATCTCTTTTATTTATAATTTTTATCCATGCACCATCCTTATTGATGCTTACCTTGCACAGAAAACCGAGGAAACTCCTTTTGTGGTCATCTCCATGCGTCTACTTCGCTATAACTATCCATCTAAGTATCTTACTCACTGATATTTTTCTTCATCTGTGCCCACAAACCAGCTCAGTCGTATACATGTTAGCTTCTCCCTCGTTTGCACGCTACTGTAATTGCTCACCCTACAAACATGTACGTACAAAAATCCCCTAATTTATATGTATGCTACTATTATTCAGTTAATATATTATGTATATATTCTTATACATCAACATCGCCTGGCTGCAATGGAATGATTGACTTCACCTACAACATGTGTATATATATATAATATACATTGTTTATTTACATATTTATTTGGCCATGCTTTTTAAGTATAATACAATGCCTGATACTCCGTCTTGGTTGACACAATGCTGCTCTTCATCGTCAAAGGCTGTAGACATCTATATCTCAACACTTGTCGGAATAATCCTTATAATCTTTATTAACTGTTGCGTCTGCAGTATACGCTTAGCAAAACTCGACGATTAAACAGATTTTTTTTTTTTTATGCAATGATTGTTTTAATAATATACTTGGACTACAACTTTGATTATTCAATTGAACGTCTCTGCTTGGTTTAATTATGTACTAATATTTATTTTCAATTCTGCATTAAAAAAGCAATATGTTAGAATAAGTGCACGTCAGACATAAAACATTTCGGAGTTGAATAAATTTCTTGTGGATGAAATAATTTTACGTGGCAACGGCCGGGAAGTAAAAATTTTGGCCCACCGCGCAGACAAAAGTTTTTACATTCCGGCTACTGTGACACGTACAATAATTATCGTATTCTGCACTATAGACAGTACAGACAAGTGTAAAGAATGCTCAGATCGCTTTGTGTATGGACATGTTGCCACCCTAAGCGAAGATACATTATTTACCCTTTGTCCTATTCAAGTGTAACGTATAAACTATATAAGTTATAAGTGTTTCGTTTTAAAACACTGAGATTTGCCGTGTAATATATAATATTCAGTTTATCGCAGCATGCTATTTTTACAATAATTTTTATATGGCTTAAATGATTGAATTGCAGTACTTAAATGTTAATTTTTAAAACTGCACAAATAAAAATAAAAAATGCGATTTCCATAAGTACCCATTATAGCTCCGTGCAAGTGGTTATAGGGGTTGGAGTTGTTGCCATTTAACACGTGGCCTTACGGAATATATGTACCGATCAAGTTAATGTTACTTTATAAATAACAATAATATCTACAAAATAAAGGCAGCACCTGACTTGCACAATTGCATGTGGTTCAGATTGTATCGTGATCCATGTAAAAGGAACTGACCACTTTTCGTGGTGAAAGTAATATTGAAAGAGACGATCGAATGCCTTTGCGTCTCTGTCACCTGGACCCCTCTTATTTTCTGTTGCAGTACCAACTATTCTCAGGACGGTCATAATTTGGACGATTACGAATACGACTACGAGTATGAGTGCGAGTATGAAAATTCGCACGCAGCCCACTAATTGAAGCACCATCGACGAGACAACGCCAACTTGTCGTGATTATTGTAATGCAAAAGAGAAGTGAGCGTATGTTTACTGTTTGAGGCGTCAAATCAAGGGGAAAAAATCACGATGCCGAAGGTTCATGGAAAATAGTGTATTTGTGTGGTGAAGTATTATATGAAGTAAAGTAGATACGAAAGCCTAATATGACATGCTAGAAGGGATTCTTGAAATTTTTCGTATTATTTCGTAATACGTATTGTAGAGACAATCTTATCGCGAGTCGCCTGGCGACATTTTTATTAATGGGTAAATCAAGCGATTTACAAAAAATATAATTAAACGAAGATGGTTTGAGAAATAAAAAAATGGCAATCAAATGGCAATTGTTAAATTATACACTTTGTCAGATTTCAGATAATTATATTTTAAATTAATTGTATCTGTAACTATAGTGGTGAAAAACATTTTGAAAGTTCGGACCTCTTACATTCTTACCAAAAAAAAAAAAAAAAAAAAACGAAAAAAAAAGAAAAAAAAACTAAGTATCAAATAAATAATCTGTGTGGGTGACTTAAGAATGAGGAAATCATTCCAAAGATAAGAGAACAAAAACAGTACGAGGGAGATATTTATTCATTCCTCTATCCCGTCAATTGCTAAATTCTAATCACTGCATTTACAATCATTAATTTTAAGGGTAGCTTTTATAATGTACTGCGGCAGTGCGGGCGTGTCAATAAATGTATATCTGTGAGTAAGTGTGAATCGTGGTTGTGAATTGTAACACAAAGGTTGAATTCGTCTTCTTTTTTCTTTGACGATTTCAAGAGCGCCACTTTATGGGGCATTAATAATTTTAACGAAAAATTATTGGCTCTCGAATGAGGCAAGCGTCTCATATCGGCTGTTTATTCAGTTTTGGGAGTAAAATTATAATTATTATCACCATTACGATACATTTAAGAAATTCAATTAACACATGAAAGCCACATACAATTTATTCGACAGAAACATATTTATCACGAATGATAATAATTATTATATTGATAATAACAATAATAATAGTAATAATAATCCAACGATAAAATTTTAAGAAAGAAAATAGATATCTATAAATAAATGAGACGTTTGCGTGTTTGAACCTGAATGTGAAAAGTGGATTTCTAAGCTTCCGTATACTTTATCTCTTTCTGTGATAAATAAGAAAATGAACTTCGATGGTAATCACATTCCCTTGGTGCCATCATAAAAAATAAATTGTACCTTTCATAAAGAAAACGGAGCATAGGTCTATAATCGAAAAACAGAAAAATAATATTCCTGCCTTTGGCTTTATCATGGTCTTATCATCGATGTCGTCACTGTAACGGAGAAATGAAAAATTTAGAAGCGAATTTCAATAGATCTTTTTGATGCTACTTATACTCCATCTTGTCAATTTGCGATGACGATCCATAAATATTTTAAATTAAGATAGTTTGTTCAATAATGATGATACATACTTGACTCCTCATTTCGTCTTTATTTTATTTTACTCGTTTGTAATTCTAATAAGAACTCATTAAATAAAGGGAAAATCTATTTTTAAGTAAAAAAAGGGAAGTCTATTGTTTAATTTTACTGATAAAAAAAGTACATTAGTAAAAACAAAATACTTCAATCGTTCGTTCGTTTGTTTGTTCGTTCTATACTGTAGAAACGAAAAATTCAAGTAAACAGTCACAACAAAGTATAAATAAAAATAACGAACAATGAAAAATTTTTATGAGAAGAACGCTTAATTACAAAAAATACAAAGTTTCTTAACTTACAACTTTATCTATGTGTGAAGCTGTACTTATTGCTACAATTGTAAAAAAATCGATGTGCCTGTAAGCAGCAACTTCAGTTAATCAAAAACATAAAATCTATTTTATAATTTGGTATTGTCAAAAATATTATTTTTAATGTAGCCGAACCAGATGAATAATTTTACGATAAAGAAAATTAAGGATGCGGCATGACCATCCGAAGACGATTAATCGTTCAAATTGTATTTCTAACAACAAAGGTTTAAAAAAAATGAATAGAATATTCGAATTCATCTCGATATAAAGGCTTTTGTACCTTTAGGAACATAAAGATATTTATTTATCTATATACACATACATAAAGTAGGTATAGCTATACGTCTAAGATATGGGCATATCAGAGTAGAGCAAAAGGATAAAAAACGTTTTCTGAATACGCTGTCTATGAAATCTTGCCTACAACATTTTCAGCGTATATACTATATGGCAATCAAGATGATCTCAATGTACCATAATACATATGTGCATTTTCATGATAGAAATATTATTTTAAACTATACCTGACCCCAGAAGTGACTAATTAATGCCTGCTGCGCGGGCAGTAAAATACCACTTTTCTCAGGATAGGTATAAATTTGTATACGAATCAGGAGAGTAAGGTAAAAATCATTCTTCTGAAATCAATGAGACGTTCTTCACTCTACCGCTCTAGGTGAAATCATATTTATTTAAAAATAAAAACACATAAAATTAATATATCAGTATAAGTAATTGAATAGTAAAGTATTTTGAAAAAAATGAAAATATTAAAATATTTTTGTCATAATATTAATTTATTAAAAAGCAACTAAGAACAAATATAGACTTGTAATACTCAGAAAAAGTGAAGAACAAAGAATAATTAAAAATATTTTTATCAACCTACAATTGAAATTTATCATCAAAAATTATACATGAAAGTTGTATAGATGCAAAGAAATATAAAAGCGTAGGAAAACAAAATTGTTACAAAAAAAAAGAAAATTTACCAGAGAATGACAAACCAATACATGTATTATATAAATTATTATAAATATCTGTTTTATTCAATTGTATAAAGTGAAAATAATCATTCATTATCACACGAGCAATATCGGGATTTTATGAAGAGTTGTTAGAAAAGCCTTTCTATAATATTTTATCTTAAAAACATTGTATTAAAAAAATAAAACGAAAAATCACAATCTTGCATAGTGTTATGATCTTCAATATCGATAAAAAAGTGTCTCAGATATGTAAATATGAATGAAGAAAATTCAAAGACCAAAAAATGGAAAATTATTCATGTAAGTGCAAACAAAAGAGTTGTAAGTCGATAATCATCATTATTTAGGCGTGTTGTATACAACATTTGTGATTGTTAGATAATAGAATTATTTTAAGTATTCTATAATTAAGTTACTTGATTCTGTTTTTTAATTTGGAGAAGTCATCTGAATACAAATTATGTTAAATATCGATCGAATGTTATTTAATTCCTGTATTGTTGTAATGGTTACGTATGTGTATGACTGATTAAAATGTGAAGCGAGATTACATTATTTGAGTAATGAAAAACAACAAACAAGTTTCATTTTCCAAATGATGTAAGAGTTATTGGTTTCCATATTAGAGACAAACAGTATTAAGATTTTATTGTTATAAAAAGCAATAAATGACTAAAGCAGCAGAATTTGATGATCAAGTGAAAACCCACGTTTTTTTTCATGATAAAAATCGAACAGTACTTACATAATCTCGTTTCACTGGATTTCAAAAAAGTACACTAAAAATACGGGACAATCGTTAATATATTTAAGTACGAGTAAAACAAATATTAAAGTATGTGAAATGCAATCACTAATAAAATTAATGTGATTATCGTAAATAGTCATTACCTTTGAAGAAAACATCAAATAAAGAAACCCCAAAAAGTACTTTTATAAATTTTTTTATTTTTCTCATAGTGATTTCTAATTATTCTTTTAAAGGAAAAGAAATTCTCTTTGTGTAAGTTATTTAATAAAACTATCGATTTAGAAAAATGGCAACTAAACAGTTAAGTGTCCTTAAATGTAAGAATGACTGACGCGCTTGGAGAACTCAAACAAAAAAGACAATTAACCCCTTTTATTAACGTAGTTTATTACGTGATAACTTGCTTTACAGCTACTGTAAATCATATCTACAACAACAACGACGTATTATACAAATAATTATTTCATTAGTGCAATGCTTATATCAGCATTTATTTTACATATGCTAAGAGTTTATTGCAATGGCAAAACGGCTTGTCACTGTGTTCCTTTTATAAAACAGTCTGTCTGCACACGTAAACATAAAATGTTAAATGAAAGTACACTTAACGAATAGTTTACTTCGTAGGTGGTCGTAAAAGGACAACAATTTACATCCAAGCGCGACAGAAGTATTGCTCTTCTTTTGAAAGTGAAAACAAAGAAATAGTTATATTTTCTCATATACGCAGTTGACAATCGTAACATAGATATAAAGACATTTTTGCCATTTATATTATGATCTAAAAAAGTCATTCAAAAAAGTAAAAATTTAAATAGTTTCAGTCATGGCTTTGGTTCAGAAATCATCAATCTATTTTGACATGATACGAAAAATTAAAAACATAAGAGAAATATTCGAATAAGAAGTAATATCTTTCAGAGATAAAAATTTCTAATTCGTTCGATTAAGGGAAAGTTTTGACTTTATTATATAATTATGTGTCAATTATTATCTTTATTGTACAAGAGTACTAATTTATTACATCATTAAAAGCTTCAATTGAAGATCATATGTTAAAAACCAATATTGAGTAAATAAGGATGAAATTTTTATTTTCCTGAAATGAATTTCATGTTGAAAAAAGATAATCACTATTTCAAATGCCGAAAAATTTGAAGTTTCTAATTTCAATTATAAAAAAAATGATAAATTATTAATTAATATTTGATTTAAAAATGCTAAGTAAAACAACGCAAAATTTTAATTTGATCTTTGAAAGACTTGAATATATAATATACTACGTTAGAATAGAACGATGAACGTAAAAATATAGAAGTCTAAGGCTCATGCAAATTCTAAATGGAATAAAACTGTAGGTCTGGTCATTGTTTTAATAGATATTTGTAATTGATACTGACATAATAATTAAAATATAACTTGACCAAGATAACCTTGTCATGCACGGATCACAGATTTGGATGTAACTTTGGGGTATAATTTCTTAATCTCTCTGATCTCACGCGTAACGCAGGATTGATGGGTATTTGGCATTATAGAGCAAAAAATATTATCATTACGATTTATTGCGGTATCGTATTCATAAATTTATTTTGATTTGTAACAACTATAGTACCATGTTTTATGGAATTATAAGAACATTTTTCCGGTTGGAGTAAAAACGATGTTTCGAATTTTAAATAAGCCTATTTCTTACCACACTAAATATGCTGTTAGATACGTACGAATTTTTAATTTTATGTTCATATAGTTAAGTTTTGGTTTTCCAAACTTATTGTTTTGACGAGTTTTAAACTTTTTGCTCGACCAAAAGTATTGAGAGAGCCCCATATATTTGTGGATCCCGTTTAAAAATTGTGAGCTGCAAATTACGTACATTTGTTTTATATATTTGGGGTCTTATTTCAACTTTAATTTACGCCTGATAATAGTATTACTTTATGCGGTCGATGTATAAACATTATAATTTCCTTCTTTAATTTTTTACATAATTCAATCGTTCCCCATTTTAAAATAGAAGAGCGTTAAACTCTAGGACCGTGACTTATTTCATATTTTGACACACTGAAACATATCCAAAAATTCCTTTTAAATTTTTATCCTGAATCTTACAAGTTCTTCCGTTTAATGAGCAGTTCCTTATTCTGGATTTAAAATATCCGTATAGTTTTATATTGATTATAATATCATCCATCTGTATGTCATTATGAATACATATTATAAAATTTTAATATACTTTTTAATGTACTTAAGTAAAATGTCGACAACACTAATAGAGCACAAGGTTTATGAAACCTGTTTTTTTCAAACTTCAATACCATTCTTTAAACAGTTATGATAGCCTAGTAAAAATGCTGTGAATGTATTTAAACTGCCAAAAATTTCCTCTACTTTTTATTGCTATAAATTATTTTACGGCTCCTTACGCAAAACTTTGTGTGTTAATAATGTACCGATGCCATATCATCATATAATAGTTTTCAGGGATAATAATATATTACTTTATTATTTTGAGTAATAGTAAGAGTTACCATGAACTCCAACTTTAGATATTACCAGACTGACACATTATTTACGTCTAAACTAATGTCTCGGTGAGCCTAAATTAATTTGAAAATAATAATAATAATAATAATAACACGTTCTACGGTTTTAAAGCGTATTTACAACATTATTACAATCTTTTTTCATTTGTTTCACAGTTTTCAAAACATTTTAACATTGTTTTTTAAAATTGTTTAATCGTTGTGCGCTATTAGAAAAATAACATGACCAAACCTACTTATAATTTATTCCTTGAATTTGATTCGTACTTCTGATTCACTATCGAACAATGTCTAACGTGTATGATTGTCCCTCCTTGTAATTGTATTAGAAAAGAAATTTCGATAGAAGATGTACTAAAGATTTAAAGATCACAATATTTAATTATACTCAAAACGCTTTTACAAACACCTACACAATTCTTTATTTAAAGATAATGAATTAATGGTGCATAAAACATTTGGGCTTGAACTTAAGCATGTAAAAAATTTAGTTATGAAAATAAGGGCAATGCATAAAGATGTTCTTAAATTCTCGAAAATGTTTTTTTTTTGCATGAAGCATATTTAAAAACCCTATAAACAACTGGCAAAAAAAGAAAAGAAAAAATACATAATGAATCGTTGGCTGCTATGAATGCAGAAATAGATTAAAAAACCATTATTTGATTTTTATAGGATTAATTTAATTACAAAGTATCTGATGTCTGCGCAAGAAAATTTTGTTATAATATTGATATGTCGGGTACATTTTTGTCCATCATATAAGTTTATCAGTACAGTATTTTAGAAAAAATAATCATAAATAATGATAATAATTTGTACTACGTAATGACACCTATTCGAACGATTGATAAAAAAAAAACTATATGTCATGGGGCAAAAAGAAATGGGAATCATGAAAAAAAAAGTCGGAAAGATGGACAAACATTTTAAAGTAAAGGTACTGGTTCGTGTGAAGGGTTCGGCTGTAAATTTTTGGCTGGAACCGCTTACAACAAAAGAGCAGTTCTGTTTATCCAAAAAATGTAGAAGATCGAAAAAAATGAACGACCTAATTTTACTTTTTGCATAGACTTAAAGCGTGAGATGCAATGAGAGAAATGTAAACCAATCCTGAAATATAGTTATACAAATGTATTTTGTAAATGAAAACGTAATGCCTATAAAGCGATGAAAAGAATAATTGAACGCAGTGAAGATGGACAAAATGTGGGATGCAATAAATTTATTCTGCTGTGCAATCCCGACATTATAACGTTAGCAATGAATCGACGTGAAAAAAAAAAAAACATGTAAGAGAACCAACAAAATGTCCCCGGAAAAAAGTCGCTCGACAAAATTGTACACATATTTAGAGTAAAAAATACAATAAATGTATGATATCTAATAAATGTGTTCTGCACTAAAAAAATTTTGCCGCTGTAATTTGTTATTGATGTTTTTTATTTGAAAATCTTAAAATCAATAAATATAGGTACATATATTTTTTAACTCCGATATTATATCCACCGAATATTTTACCAAAAGCTGGTAAAAAATCTGCGAAAGGCACGAACACCGTATTAACCGAATGCCGATAGTGTATTCTACCGTAGCTCCAACTATCAACGAAAACTCATTTCACTGCTGCCGGTACTAATATATATGTTGTACACCTACCGACTCGAGAGCGGCGGCAAAATTTCAAACCATTGAAACCCGCCAGAACGAAGACCGGGTCTTCAGAATCGGAAATCGATGACAGTAGACGTTGCTCGCGACGTAAGTCAATACCTTGGGATCGAAATCGAATCAACGGCCCAATGATTTTGCAACCTGGAGTATTATCGATAAAAATAAACAATCCGAGGTGCATTGGAACGAAGATAAAAAAACGCGATCGTTCGAAGATTCGAGGGCGAGCGTGAATTTGGCAAAGCCTCGTCGCAAGCGCGAGCCTTAAACACACTTAAACGTTTGTTGGGCGGTCCCCCTCTCCCAAATAAGTCGTGTGTGCATCAGTACCCCCCTATATGCATAAGTACAAGTATAGAAGTAACAATGCAGACAAAAGGTGACGGGCGTTCAAGAAAGAAATAGGCGAGTAATACGCGCCGCCGCCAAAGTCGAATCGCACGGCTGCAGCGGTCAGTCGCCGTCGGTTTATCAGCCGTCGCGGTCGCGCGCCCTGCTTCCTCCTTCATCGCGTGCGCTGCGACAGAAATACGTGCGAGAGAGTGTGTGCGTCGTCCCTGATGTATGTTTATTTATTGGTACGTATACTACAATACACGCGTCGCGCGTCGCGCAGAGGGGAAGAAAGAAGAGTAGTATATAGAGAAAAACCCACACCGACATCGCCTACCCTGTGGTCAGGGCGCGCGCGCACTCTCCGCGTGGCTTTCCCTCTCTCGCTTCCACCGCCGCGTTTTCCCCCCGCGCGGCTGCGTGACTGGATTTCGATTTTCCGTGTTTCCCCTGGCTCAGTCCGCAGCGACCGTCCAGCCAAGACGCCGGCGAAGAGGAGGTGGCGAGGAAGGACCCGGGCCGCAGTTGTACAGCCGTCGGTGGCGGAACAGGAGGGCGCGAAGGGTCGAGGTCGTCCGCGAGGGATCCGCGCGCGGCAGTTGGCATCATGGCCGACAGGATGTACCTGCCGAATCCTGAGCTTGCAAAGCTCGCCCACTGCAAGAGCATGGAGCAGTACAGGCGCATGCACGAGAGGTGATTGCTGATGGCTTTTTATTTATTTGTCCCGATCCTCCGAATCATTCGAGAGAACGGCTCTTCCGCCCGTACCTGATGGCGTTTTCAAGTTAAAGGTCCTTGCATCGTATACAAGTATTATATTTATACTCTGCGCGTGCACGGGTTTTGCGCATTTGCAGTTCAAATTTTTGCTCGACCCTCTTCGATTCTTGATTCAAAGATTTAATTTAGCGTACGTTCGCGAAACCGGAGTTTATTTTCCAACGACGAACAACTTTGTCTCCGTCCGAAATACGCCTTGACCATCACAAGCTCGGCCGTATAGGAATAACGTATCGATAAAAATAAACGGCGCTTCGTGCATTTATTATTCACCGAGCAGGACGATAAATTTAACAATAAATGAGACGAAAACGCGTCGTTTTTATTTTTTTACGCTCCATCCGTTCATCGGTACCTATGGTTATATTCAATGATCAATTGTCGGTTACTCGATTCGCGCATGAAGCAGAAGAAGGAGGGCCTTGTATGGATATTATACTTATAAATTTGCACGCTCTTATACAAGCAGTGTAACCTGCAACTTATTTCCCCAAAATATTGATGAGAATCGCGACTCGGCGACGCTGCAAGTCATGTGATATCCAATGCCTAAATAAGTATAATGACTGCAGTAATGAGGAGAGCAAAAGCCTCTATAAAATCCGTTCGGGCGTAAGTATAGGATAGTAATTAAGATACGTATTCGCACACAGTGCACAGTGTGCATACTTATCATACATCAGGTATTATGCATGATGCGCACGTGTATAAATATGTTGGCGCGTATTTTATAATAGAAACGACACTTATAAGTAGTACCTACCTGTGTGTCTGATCGAGACGTCTGGTGCGTTATGAGATCGTCGGGACTCCCCCCGATTTGTTGATATCGCTATGCTAATGCGATAAGGTAATACCTACGCTAATGAGGTATATATACGTGTATATGTTGTACCATCGTGGGAAAGGAAGCCGCGACTAGCATTATTGTGACGTATGTATAAGTACCTGAGGCTGCATAGCAGGGTATCGGAGGGAAGCAAACCTTGACACGTACATTTGTTCTTCCTCTCTCTCTCTCTCTCTTCTCGCTCGCCTCGAGAAAACAAAAAATTTTCCTATAATCGGCGCGTGCAATCGATGACTGGTGGAAATTCGTGTGAGATCGCCGCAAGCTCGGTCAGTGTGTATTTCAACGTCCAAAAGGGTGTATGTATGATATAACTTGTGAAATGATACAGTACTTAATCGTGCACGTGCAGTGTATGGGTGCAATTACATTGATGTAGATACGAAAATAGCGAAAGCCTCCGCCGAGCCGCCCACGTCGGGCCTATCGATTCTCTCCTCCTCCTTGCGGCGCCGCTGCAGCCCTTGGGAGCACGGCACCTTTTTCACCTGCTGGCCGTTGCAATTCTATATACGTCCACACTTATGTACCTACTCACTTTTACCCAAAGCTCTCTTCGGCGCGGTTGTTTTATTTGTTACTGATGGTTTCTTATAGACCGTATCATATTTCGATCATTCCTATTCTTGGGACAGCCAATTATTGCCATTGTCCAGTAGAGCAATAATCGTTGCAACGCAGTTCTGGCTGCTGAGTAGATAATTCTTCTAGCTAACTATTGCAAAAAAAACTAATCATCTGCGAGGTTTTTCTTTGCATGGTAAATTACCTCTTGTATACTTTTACTTTTAGTCCACGACCGTGGCCTGACGAAACAGCTTCGGAATAAATTTGCGGTGGATACAGTTGTGAATGAGATGATAGCTCTATACTCTAGCGCGCGAAAAGTTTACCCCATGACACACACACTTTACAATTACCTACATACCTGTGAACTGTGAATAAGTTTGGAACAGTTTATCTAATTGTCGACTCCGAACTACGGAAATACACATCGTCCGTATCGAGAGTAAAAAAATGATCATCATAGGCTCATTAAAATCCCATTGCTTTCAGGTCTATAAACCACCCCGCACACTTTTGGGGCGACATAGCCAAGGAATTCTACTGGGAAACGCACACGAGCGAGGACAAATTCTTTTCCTACAATTTTGACCTGAACGCGGGTGACATTTATATCAAGTGGATGGAAGGAGCGTCGACCAACATAAGCTTCAATCTGCTCGACAAAAACGTCAAGAACGGAAGGGGCGACCAAATAGCATTTTACTGGTAATTATATTGACAATTTTACTTGCATATAACCACGCGAGCATACTTAACAGCGTACAAACCAAAAACTTTCTCCCGCTCTGTAGAATTATTAAATATTTTTCGAATACTGTTTTTTTATTGGTAAGATAAGTATCGAGTATTAAAAGTCCACACTTGTATGGAAAAAAGTATGTCATCATTTAAATTTTTATTGCATTATATTGAAATATGAGATCCTGCGAAGGCCGTTGCCAAATAGAATGCGTTCTTACATTTACTGACAATGCTTTTCACGAAATTCGACAATTACGGGCAACATTATCGTAAAGCTCATTCAAAGTACTCTCAGTGAGTAGCATTTGAAATTGTAGCTTAGCGTGCGTACCCTTTTACTAATAATACTCAATTGCGACATGTGGAATATCCTAAAGACAAGTTCATTTCTAGACTACTAAGCACAATTTTAGGCCTGAAAAAATAAAAACGGCTACCAGTGGCGTCCTCGACGTAACGACTTCTTTGAAATTTTAATAAAGTTATTTCTCGTTGATAAAATTATTCAAATGAGCATGAAAAACCATCCAAAATTAAAAAGATTTAGTAAAAGTTAGGATTACGATATCTTTTTTACATCAATTTCAAATTTTTAATTAAAAATGATAAGAAAAGCCCAAGACTCTGTACAGGAGCTTGAAAGTCCAACATTAAATATTGTCAATTATGGTTAGGCTTGATTAGTTAATGAAAATTATTGTTTTTGCCATGTAGTCTGAAAAAAACACATTGATTTGTGTAATTTGTTGATCGCAATTAAGTATACAATCCACTTATGCGCTTGGTCAGCTGCAAGCATTACTGTTCCTAGATATGAGTATTTGTTATTTTAATAATTTTGAAGTCAAATAATTAAATTTTAAAATATGCTCTACCGCAAGTATTGATATTATTACAGCTGAAGGAGGTGAGGTTGCATAATTACTTTTCCCTTGGGACGCAAGGGTTATTGGGTGTAGGTTATTGCGTTTGGTCGACCAGTCCAACCGTGAGCTGTACGCGCGTATTTGTTATCTTGTCTGGGAGTTTCAGGAACCCGAATAAAATGAAACGAAATGACAAATTTTTACGTGTTCAGATTGGAATTGACTAAATATTCAAAGAAACGATCATTTATGTTGGACATTCGAAAAATTTGCTAATTAGAACGTGTCAAATATACCATAATCATGTATAAATTATCGGAATGATTTTTGTCCAAACGTCCACTTTGGACGCTAACGCACACTTGAATGGACAAGTGATGAAGATTGATTGGAAAAAAGAAAAATTGCAACGGCTGATAAAAAGATCCGTTTTCACTTGAGGCTCGTGAGTACCGGGATCCGGTCGCATTCGTATGCTGTACCTATATAATAAAGTATACGCTGCTATGACAGCACGTATAAGGTTATATGTAGACACGTTGAAATCTTTGCTCGCGTCTCGACAAAGCCACTGACCCACGCGCTAATTTCAAATGCGAATGTCATTATCGGCGCTCGTGCTACGGCCGTCAATGTAGACGCAAGTCATTCGCGCGCGCTCGTGTCGTCGCCAATTTTTCGTTTTCGGACTGACCATCAGGCGTCTTTTACTCTTCGACGGGAGCGAAAAATTTTACCGAATAAGTGCAGCCTCGGCCTTTGTTGACGGTTAATTTTTTTAATTATCTTGTCTCGGACCTGCTGATTTTATATGTGTAAGGTGCGTGCAAGGTTGTTGGCAATGGACACTTGACCGATTTCCCACGTCCCACTAACGTATTTAACAAAAAAATTCCGACTGTACGCATATACATACATACATACATACTTTTATGTACCAGGTAAAAGAGCTGACTGAGAAAAATGTTACTTCTCCACGGTCGCGTGTACGTAATACCCTATGTACGCCAGTGAAATTCATTAAACTCTCGAGCGAAGCAGTTCGCGCTTTAAATTTCAAATGTCAGTTAAGTACTTCATTAAACATTTTTACTCTGTTGGCAGTTTTCAATACCAATATACTCTACAATCGTGCAATAAAAGTATGCTCTTGCCCAAGGGCTACATTTTGCTGCTTACTTCCATTCGAGATAAAACGTTGGATTATTTCTTGTTCAAAACTCTTTTGAAAATTTTTGTTAGTGACCCCGGTTTTTGACACTTTTGATTCCACATGGCGAATAATACTTTCATTCAATAAAGTAGTCAACTCGCGAACGCTGTTCCAAAGTGGTCGTGTAACTCATAAAATTTGTACAAAACTGCGTTAGTTCCAGTCCAGTCGTGCTCTAAAGTTAGTTTGCTATCTAGTTTGGATACTGTACGTAAGTAATTTAGAAAAAATTACAAAAAAATTCAAAGTAAGAAATGTAATTTTGAAAGTCAAACTTCAGTCGTTGGAATATTGAATTTTTCGTGAAATGACCGGTATGCATTTCACGTGGGTCCGGGTAAAGCCGGTAAAGGTATTGTGTAGTAAAAGTGAGTGACGCTGCACGATCGAGTAAGTAGTACGAGCCAAGCTGATAGGTATTGGCCGGTACCTCGTGGCGCGATGTCTCGCGTGATGAGTGACGACGCTGACGACGCTGAAATATCGCTGCACGTGTAGTTTTCTTGGCATACACGTATATATAAGTACTCAAGTAAATATGTAATGTAAATAACCAATGATCATACCTACAATGCATGTATGAAAATGCGGTGTTTCACCCAATATTGTACACGTACGTATTAACTTGAACAACCTGGTTACAAAAATTTGTATTCCAATATGTATACATTAATTAACCACAAATCCATGATAAAATCAAATATACTAATAAATAATTGATACAGATACTTGCTGCAGAGTTAATATTGTACCTTGTGTTACGTTATCGACTCGCGGTGATGTTTTGAGAGAAGTAATGTTTTTTCGTGGATATTTTTTGTCGATCGAAACGCAGAGCAAAGAAATATTTTGCTTACACATTAGCACTGATGTGGTACATGATCGACTACGTCGTAACTGTTTTAAAATGTTTCCCCGACGATCACATTCTAAAAAAAGCTGGACAAACAAAACTGACTCTAATCTTATCTCACGTCATAACACTTCTCGTCTCACCTTTTTTTTTTTTTTTTTTTTTTTTTTTTTTTTTTTTTTTTTTTTTTTTTTTTTTTTTTTTTTTTTTTTTTTATTTTTTTTTTTTTTTTTCTTTTTTGTTTTTGTTTGTGTTGGTTCTTTCTTTTTTTTTTAATAGTATGGAAAAATAATTTGTTGAATACAAATGAACCTGTTGTAAACCTGCTCTTCTGCACCAACATAATTATGCACTGCAGTCGCTCCGACTCGATTTTTCATTCAAGCTGTGAAAAGGTCGGTGATTCAAAATCTCATTTCTCGCGAAGGCAATGACGTCATTTCCGTAGTCCACTTCCGTGAATATTAGTACGAGTAGTAACATTACATTACATTATTGTGAGGAAAGCAGAGGATTTCAGAACCGCGCTAAAGTTAATAAGCCAGTGGATTTCGCAGCGCGCGAGAAAAGCTGGCTGGGCTGTCAAAATAAGGAAACGATAATTGACCGGGCATGCAGCGCCGAGGGAAGAGAAAACAGCAGCAGGCCAAGAATGACGGTCAAGGTCGGGACTCGGGAGGGAGGGAGAGAGAGCGGAAAGGGGGAGGGTAGGCCGGCTCGCTTTCCCAAGGCTTTCTGCGCTGATGATGATGATGATGATGATGCTGCTGCTCGGATGCGGGGGACGCTCGGATGCCGCAGCACGCATGTACATATAAGTACGTGTGTGAATATGCAAAGTCACGTGACGACGGGTAAAAGGATCTTTTGAGTTTTTCAATTTTCGAAACATGGAGGTAATAGGCCCTCGTTGAAACATTGAAGACCCAAGTATCATGATTAGCAGTTTTTCATCTTGCAACCTTTGCCGAATATTGCAAAGGTACCAAACGCGCGCCAAACTCTCGATTTTGACAGAATCGTGATGCGTAATACTGAAAATCTGTATGATCACCGTAAAAAAAGACTTAGAAAACTTTCGTAGCCTGTCGCGTGGTGCAGAAATTCCTTGATTTTCAATTGACAATATCTCGTGGTATAGTTTTCCTGGAACATTTTCGCAACACCCTGTACATCGCTGCAAACTCGAAACAGTTCCGGTTATCCAGCACGGTTGTCCAAAGTGCCGATACCAAGCTCCGAGCGGTAAATAGTTGATCGGTTGCTCACGCGCCATCGGAATACAAGCTGCAGCCGATTTTTATCCGTTCGGCTGTCGGACCCGAGAGTCGGGAGTACAAAAGTATAATGACCGAGTCGGTCAGCCGATCCAACAGCTGATGGCGCTTACGCGTACTGCAGCGTCGACGCGAGAGCCGACGATTTTTCCGTCGCTGTAACGCGCGATCGGTACATAATACAATCGCACACCGCGTCGAGCACGATCTGCCGATGGCGGGACGGAAAAAAACACGCGTGCTCTTGGAAAATCGAGTCATCACCCCGGGGTTTTTCAAAAATTTCACTGCACGACGCGGTATGCTGCTGCTCCTGCTATCTTACGTTTCTCCACGACGACTAACAATAAATTATTAATCGAGCGCGACGTCACTATCGCACCGATCTGCATCCGAACGGAGCGGGAAAAGTCCCTGCCGGTGCACGAGCCACGTGAACGAGGGTCATTAGGCTTTCGTGTGACGTACGCACGCTACATGCTCTGCTTTTTTCCCCGAGCTTGTATAAAAGTAGGGGTATGCTAATGAAAAAAACACGCGCCTGTGGAGCGCCGAACGACAGGTGATGATGCATCATGGGTGCACTGCAGGGTATCATCGCGTCGCACAGGAGGCTGCAGTCGTGCGTCGATATTTTTTGCAAATAATAATTTGTCATTCGCGCAGTATAGTTCTGTCATATTTTTTTTTCCGCGTCCACGCGTTATCGAGACCTGCACTTTCTCGCACACCTGAGCTGCGCCTGATGCTACGGGCGCGCGGTAAGCAAAGGGGGGGATGTATACTTCAACATTATGGAAATCGCTCGTGTGTACAGCGCAACTTGACTTTTGACACTTACGTCGCGCCGTCTTGATGTGTGAATGACTGGAATTTTTCAAGCTCCGTCTTCGTATACCGTCTGTGCCTCTATTGGGGGACGAAAGACTGTGAAACGTTATTGGTTTTTACACTGTCTTACCTATAAATTGCTACTCTCCCTTTTTCGAGCAAAATTTTATTCTTACTCCAGCGCTCAAACATACGAATACAACACGCGAGCGGGGGCGTATCTATACATAGATTCGTAAACACCCCCCACAGTAGGATCAAATTCGTCTGTTTTTTCTGGTATTTTCAATTGCGCGCTCCATTACACCCCCTACAAACCCTCTACTATTCCCATGCGGGGCCCGTTTTATACCTACCGTGTTTTGATCGAACGTGCAGGCTCTGCAATTCGATTCATTATTTCACAACGTCATCTTTGGGTGATGTCAATGTATTATTATAAATATATCATTTTATCGGAGCAGTATAGTAGCTCACTTGACTGAGGCGCTGGGTAGGTATGGGACTAGTTAGGGGGTAGTGTGGGAACCAGGGGTGAAAAGAGAGAGTATTTGTGGGTGAGGGGTTTATGGCGGGGACTTGGGTAGAAAGGTGATTATAGTTGAGGTTTTCGAATCAACACCCTCCCCACAAAATCAACTCAGGTTATTTGTGTACGGGTTGGAAAATAGTATGAAAAATTTTTTTTTTAATATTCTAATGTTATCTATTTTTTCCATGCGACCTCTGAGGCAAATATACGAAGTTGACTTTATCAATGAGCTCATTAAAAATGGTTATAGTCACGATTAAGTGATGAACGTAAAGGAAATAACCGTTTTTGAGAATCATAGTTATAAATAAATATGCTTCAAGAGAGCAAGACATGATAAATATTGTGTTGAATAACGTCCTAACATTTTTTAATAACACTCGAAATAGTATTTTGATCATGATTAATTAAATGTCATTTATTCAGCGTACACGGAGATACATTTCGGACTGCAAGAGCTCGCACATTCATTATACTCGTAACAGTTCGATACAATAAGCCTCGATAAGCCTCCTATATATGGGATCATGCAGTTCGATGCAGTGCTGAGTTCTGAGGCTTGGGCTCTTGAAGCTCGGCACTGTATCGAGCTCTATGAACACAAACCCTTGTGTTCTCTCAGACAAAATTTTCTCTCCGTTTAGGTGCAGATAATAGTTATTACAAATTATCAATAGGATTGTTAAATACGACGACAATATTCCTTCAATTTCAATATTTTGTACGGTGCTTCAGATTTTATCAAATATTTTGATGGATGATAAATTTGTACATTCTCGAGCTATGTGGTTTTATAGAAAGTTTTCAATGATAAGTGGTTCATTCATTGAAACGGGAAATTAGCAAGCAGAGCTAGCAGGGAGGTAGAGCTTTACTAATATATGTACAC
>JAPYYV010010216.1:0-16333 GCA_030522625.1 Copidosoma aretas
GAGATGATCACAACGAACACTTCGGTTGCGAGGCGAGAAAACACGAGGCCGAAACGCTCCGACTGCTCCCGAGCAGAAAACGCTCAGAGTCACATATATATGTACACGCGCTGTATGGAAAATTGCAAGAGATGCCATGCGTCAAACCCGCGTATATATATATATATATATATATATACATACACGATAGTGCGCGCGTCCAAAACCAGACTGCTGACACGCACTGTATATATAGAAATCGCAAGAGATACCGCGCGTCAAACCCGCGCGACTCTGGGCGTTTTCCGCTCGGGAGCAGTCGGAGCGTTTCGGCCTAGTGTTTTCTCGCCTCGCAGCGCTACAGCTACAGACGTTGAACGCAAGGGGGGCTACATGCACTAAACGCTAGATGGTCTCGATGCGCTAAACCCGTAATTCTGCTCTCCGTGTGCGGTGTTGGCGGCGATTATCTAAAAGCCGGAAACAAAAGGACTGAGAGGAGGAAGATTCAAGGAGTCTACCGTACAGCAAGGTGACCAGGCGTGGCGATTTATCGTCAAATTGGCGATTTTTTACTTCTGCTGGCGATTTTATGTTCAGATGTGGCAGGTGGCGATTTTGACGCAATTTTTTGAATATTGATTGGCGATTTATAGCTATTTTTTTTATCTTGAATACCATTTTAAGCGAGATTTTTTTGTACATTTAATGTTATGTTAACTTCATAATTGCAGTGAAATGCATTTAGTATCCATTGATTCTCGGTTTTCAATATTTAAACCCGACAATGAATTTTGTCAACTGATAAATCTATCCAGACGAGCCTTTCCACAATGAGTGCCCCGTGTACTGTGTGATTTGTTCTGTCATGGTTCTAACTTTGTCTATCTTACTAACTTCTATATTTGTGGCTCTCTCTCACATGAGTCATACATCATTATATATGCATCATAAAAAGACTCGAAAAAAAAACAAATTTTTTTAAATTTAATGACAAGAATCGATGTTGACCTCAAGTGGAATTTGTCTCAACAAAGAATTGTCAGACAGAAAAGAAAAAAGCAAAACCTCTTGGAAAAATTGTCTTTCGAAAAGCTTAAATCTGTAATATTATTGGTTTGAATAGTAAACTATGCCTTCTGAATCAAGGGGGCTCTAACCTATTATGTAGTACAAAATTTGTTATTTGCAATATTAATAGAGTCCATTTTGACATTCTACAGCGATTAAGATATTGAAATATGAGAAGCGGGTACTTTTTAGGGTTAGAAAAAAATCATCAACATTGCATGAGTGTATTTCCTTAATCAAAAATAAAAACTCTAAAGAATGGGTATTTACATCAATTACTCATTATCGTATAAACAATTTCATCGAACTAATTACGCATAATATATTTTTCAAAATTTTCTGCGGTGACTCAATCTTAGATTATTTAAGGAGTAAAACAACCTTCGAAAAATTGAAGTCGAACAAAAAGCCAAGTTCATACCCATTTTTTAAGTTATTTATTTTAATAGCGCAAATACACTCATGCAATGTTCCTAATTTTTTAAATTATTCTTTTTTCCCACCCTAAAAAATACCCCATTTTCGTACTTCAATATCTTGATTGCTGTATGATGTAAAAAAAGACTCTATTAATATTACAAATTCAGTACTATAATAGATTAAAATCCCCTTAAAAGGATACAATACTTCTGTTAAATTTCCGCGTGCTTTAACAATTGGCGATATTTTTGGCGATTTTTGGCGATTTCTCATGCTGCCAGTGGCAACATCAGTCGAAGACCCCCTGGTCACCCTGGCTTCCAATCGCTTGCAAATGGGCTGTGTATGTCCTCCATACATTCCTATTGTCGTAAACTGCCCACATAATGCCCATACAATGCCCATACACATGAAAATATGTATAAGGACCGGCACGTTGGCGCAGCGGTAAAGTTGCAGTTTGGTCGGTCTCCGGAATCAAGTATAGTGTACGGGCATGTAATAGGTGGGACTCGGTTCGAGTCTCGTCGTTTGTCTAGGGTTCGCTCCGCTTGCTTTTTTCCGGGGTTCGATTAACTATTTCTCTTACGTTACGGACAACGTGAACGGTAGGTGTGCAGGAGTTAGTCCTGGTGTTTATACGTAGTCACCCGGTCAGGACTCAGGCAATACACCGAATTTCCCCCTACGCCCCTCCCCTTGTGGGAGGCCTCCCATCCCTTTCCCTTCCCTCTCCCAACACTCGAGTGCCGCAAAAGAAAGGACGTATGAGAGTATAATATAAAAAAAAAAAATATGTATGAGGCTTGATGTGTCTATCCTATTGTTTTAGTGTCTAACTGCTCCAAAATACGTATACTATTGTTGTTGATAGTTAATTGTTGTATACGTGTGTAATTTTTACTTATTTAATTATGGATCCAAAAATAAGGTTTCCTAAAATCATTAAACAAGCTATGGGTAGTGTAATAAATTACTGCTGTGATTGGGAAGGTGGTCGCTCTGAAAGGACCATTAAAAAATTTCGTGGAGACAAAGAATCTAATAAAAACAGTGATAACGACCAAGAAATGTACTCAATGAAAAAAAAGTATTAAATTTATCAAAGAGTTTTTTTATTTTTATATGAAGTCGTAAAATAATAAAAAAATTGAAAACATGTTTCAAATATATTTTTAATGAAGCAATGTATTTTATATTTTTGCATTGGAATAACTGAAACTACTAATATAAAAATAGAAATAAATTACATCTGCTGAACAGATATCATGTACATAGATGTATGTATAAGATCTACAAAACTGCACATTTCATTGGAAAGAGGTTAAATTTTAATCTATATGGGCCAAGTATGGGCACTTTAATCACCCTTAAACTTTGAGCAATGTATGGCTACTGTATACTGCCCATACAATCACCTGGTAACACGCCTTAATGGACCCATAAAGTTCCCATAGATGGCCCGTGTATTGACTTTAGGGCATAGTACTTGGCCCATACATGCGCCATACAGTATGTTTCTGATCGGGATTGTTTTAAATTATTTTGTGGTTAAAGATCTTCAAAATCATAAAATTTCTTAAATAATAACGTTTTTGGATTTAGAATAAAGGAAAATTGATGAAGGTGTGAGTAAAAAAGACGAAGAACATGTGAATGAAGATGGTTTGTGCTCGGATTTTTTTATTCCGATTGTATCGATTTTTTTACTAAAAAACCTTGATTTAGAATATTTTGTGGTAGAAAATCTTAAATATTATAAAATTTACTGAGATAACCTTTTTTGAATGAAAAAAAAAAAAAAATTTATAAAGGTGTTTGTGGTTGTATCAGAGATTATGAATATAATTAGTTATATCTTAAGATTCCTATGACCGATTTTAACCCAACAAGGCCTATTTTTTTGTTTTTAAATACTCATACCTGCTAGAAAATGAAATTTTTATTTCTTTACACGTTTGTTTTTATTTTGATTTATCGATTTTAGTAGATCGATTTTTGAAAAATTTAGTTTTTTCGCAACTAAACGGGTTTTTAGAATATTTTGTGGTAGGAGATCATAATCATGAAATTTCCTAACAAATACCGTTTTTGGATGAAAAAAATAAAAAAAAGAAAATCGATGAGGGTGTGTGTAAAAAGTAAGTATATACATATATATATATAGTACATGTCAATGAGGAAGTTTTGTGCCGATAGATCGGCAGCGGTTTTTTTCTTCTTTTGTTTTCAATAAAGTTTTAATCAGGATTAAGGTTATTTTTTTTCAACAGTTTTTAATTCTTTAAATAAAAAATTAATATGATCAAACGGTAAATAGTAGAACCCTTCATTTATTTTTGTAAAGCAGTTATTATTTTGGCATCATAGACATATCGTATAGTACTCGTCACGAATGTGAATCTCTTCGGGGCGGTCCCTGGACCCGCGGGAGCTTGCAAAACAAACTTCAGAGAAACGTCATGAACTTCTAAGTCATTTTTTACCACAAAAAAAGGTTTTTGAGCAAAAAGTAACAGCACCATCATAAACATCAGGTAAAAATCAATCGATTTGCATTCATTGATTATTTTTTTAGATTTTTCCCAGCCCGTACGAGCGAAATGAACACAGTGTGCTCGGTCGAAAAATGCGCCGCACGCGTGAGGTGGCCCGATCACGCTGGACGTGCCCATCAATGGTTCACATATAACTCACGGCATCGAAAAATGGTGATAATCGCGCCAGGGCAATTTTTCCAGCTGTGTGGCACTGCCGGCCTGACTCACAAACAATTGCATTAATAATCTAACGAGTCAAGAAGCGTTTCCGCTCGGCTTGCTGTGTGGCACGCACCGGCAGGTACAATGCCTACAGGCATAATACATGATATATTATATAATATATAGATATGCAGGTAAAGATGAATGTGTGTGGACCTATAGAGCGTGTCAGAACGAGGCTTAAAAGCGCGAGAGATATGGAAAAACGGAACAACGAAATCAAGGTACGCACGCTCGAATATAAAGAGCTGGAGAAACTATAAGGTAATTTATGGATGTGTATGTGTTGTGTGCACCACGTTTTTTTTATAAATGTATAGTATATACATGTATATGTATATTAGGATGTCCTTTATTTACGGATTTCAACTTTTTGGTCATCTACCCCCTGGAATCTCTTCGTTGTATCCCAAAATGAAAATCCGTAGCCTGAAAACTAAAACATTTTAGATGTAACACGTGCCACCAGACACATTTTGTTTTTCCATATAAATAGCATCGGATTTTTAGATTTCAACCTTTTTTGATTTTTTTGACCACTTTAAGTATTTTTTCTGGATTTTTAAATCATACCACTGAGTTACGTATCACTTCGACTTGATCAATTGATTTTTTCCAACTCAAAAAAAGCAAGTTGAAAAAATTTGATTTTTTGGATTTTTTGTTCTTTGAAGGCTTCTATGGCCAAAATCGAACTTTTTCAACCTGCTCATATTGAGCTGGAAAAAATCAATTAATCAAGTCAAAGTGATACGTAATTCAATGTTATGATTTAAAAATCCAGAGAAAATACTTAGTGGTCAAAAAAATCAAACAAGGTTGAAATAAAAAAATCCCATACTTTTTAAATGGGAAAACAAGATGTGTCTGGTGGCACGTGTTAACTCTAAAAATTTTTGATCTTCAGGTTATGGATTTTTATTTTGGGATAGAACGAAGAGATTCCAGGGGGTAGATGACCAAAAAGTTGAAATCGGTATATAACGGACACCCTAATGTATATTATATGTATATGCATCCAGTAAGCGTGCAGCATAGGTTGGGAATCGAGGAAAGTGAAAAACCGACCGGCTGCTGCTACCGTAACTCTCAGGGAGGAAGAGAGCAAGTGTTGGGATCCCAAAACGTTACGTGACTCTCGCGATATATATAGCCGAGACGGGGTCTATTAACGCAGGCCTAATGGGGACGAGTCTGTTTTTATTTTTTTTACGCCTACAACGATCGTGTTACGGTAAAAGCCTGCAAATAACACATTTTTATTGGGATAACATTACCTTATTTTTTTTTTTTCCATCTCAATCGTTACTTGAGGCTCGAAACCTTACTTCAAAAGTGCGAAACGCACATTTAACCTGTACAAATGTGGTAAGTAGAGCTACATATAGGCAACAGCGGGAGAGATTTGTACAGGTTAAATGTACGTTTTGCACTTCTGAAGTAAGGTTTTGAGCCTCAAGTAACGATTGAGATGAAAAAAAATGTATCCAAGATAACGTTATCCCAACAAAAATATGTTATTTGCAAGCTTTTACCGTAACAAGATCGTTGTAGGCGTAAAAAAAAATAAAAACAGACTCGTCCCCATAAGGCCTGTGTTAATTGACCCCGTCTCGCCTATATACATCGCGAAAGTCACTTGACGTTTTGGGATCCCAATAGAGGAGGAGCAGCAGCGGAAAATACAAAAAGCTGAATCACCCACGTCCTCTCTCACGTTTGTTCGTTTGTTTGTTGGCACGCGAAACCACACACGAGTGTATGCTCGCATTGCAAAACACGTTATAGTCTCAATAGTAGCTGCGCAGCGATCAGTCCACATCAAAGTTGCAGGGTGTCGGACTGTCCAAGAGGGCTACATATATATACTCATACGTGTATAGAAGATCCCATTGCAGCACCAGAGTATGAGAGCAGGCCGGGTTGGGCCGGGGGAAGACGTGCACCACTTGAGCGTCAAGTTATGAACAGCATCTTGCGAGGGACAGAAAAAAAGAGCCAAGGAGCGAGCTTGGGCCTCAAGGATATATATATATATATATATATATGTGTGTGTGTATAATGTACTCGTATATACTACCTGGGCGATAGGTTGCAGCGAGACATTCCAATACCTATATATATATATCTGCTTATATATTATACATCGGACGGGTGTACGAGCACTGCAAAGAAAGGCCGTATCTTACGGCAGACGCGTCGCATGCACGCTGCACGCCATTTATATGCGCTACAGGTAACATATCTAATACACGTGTAACAGGGAAAAATTGAGCCGAACGACGAGAAGGTACCTATACCGTTTATATTTGTGTGTGTGTATGTGTGTGTATGGAGAAGGAAGGAAGTTTGCTGTGGAATCTTGCGCGTCTGCCGCGTCATTCTGTTAAAAATCGAATCGGTCACGGCTCGAGTGCCTCGAGTGCCCCGGGAGAGCAGGAGATGGAGAGGGGGGTGGGGGAAAGGTTAGAAAGACAGAGAGTGGCGAATGAAATAATCGAGCTTGAGAGTGCCTCACCTCGACTCCCTATGTATACGTATAATACGAAATATACTTACGTAGACAGGTATGCATAATATACGTTCGCAGCATGAGAAGAGCTGCGCCTCGGATGGCACATGCTGATATGCTGCACAGCTGCAGTTGCTCTTCTGCTCTTGTATAAATTTACACGCACACGCACATACACGCACACATACAGATAATAAATATACATGTATACCATATTTTGTGAACCGTCGAGAGCAGGGGTTCCCAACAGCGGCACAATTACCGTCAGATCACCGTGCTAAATATTTTTGGTTATGGTAAGCTGACCGTAATTATATCACTTCTAAGAGCCCTGGTCGAGAGCTAAACTGTCGCGATAAATGATCTCGTGAAAGGTTATTAATTGTTTTTCGGCTCCTGTGGCGTGCATTGTGGCCAAGCCTCGTGAAAACATCAGCTGACAGAGGTGTGACTGACAATACTTTTTTTGGCATTCTATATATATACACACATATAGATATATTATATATTCTCTATATACACATATAGAGAAAATAGCGAAAATAGAACAAAAATATTAGTTCCGATCCATGTCTAAAACTCAATTTTCTACCTTAAAGCTCCTACGCGTGAAAAATAAAGCTTTCTTGCCGGATTCGCGCGTTCTCATTATCAAGTACAGTAATCGTGGACTGCACTTGTACTATAATTACATTAATTATCAACCAGTAAGTACAAGTGTTTACTGCATACATTTTGTCTCACTATATGCACTAAAATCATGGTTTGAACACAAATTGCTTTGAAAAGCGCACTTTATAGTTTATTTGTATTACCTATCCGTCATATTCTTATAGAGTCATCAATGGCTTAGTGGTTAGCGTTCTAGCTTCTTATCTTAGCCTGGAAAACTCAAGGCGAAATGGGTTCCATTCTCGTCGAAAACTCTTCGGGGATTTATATCCTTGAGCTTTTTTGGTGGGAAAAGCATCCATGACGTCGGAAACACATAAATATCCACAAAATTTCATTTTCAGCATTTTCGTTTCTCTTGTCTATACCGCTGTAACGTTTAACCAGTGGCACTAAATTTTATTGGAGCTAATTTAGACCACTCTATCTTCATAGGCAGCTTACCCACACGCATACCAAAATCCGATGGTTTTTTTTTTGAAAATTACTAAAATTCACTGTCATGGAATTGTATATCTTTTAAACAAAAAAATTTGTTGTAAAATCACTTTTGGTACCTGTTAAAGACGGCATTTTTAATAGAAAAACTATGAAAAAAATGTTTTAACCAACTTTAGTTTTAACAAATTTTGAACTACATGTGAGCCAGTTACGGGAAAATCACCCATATACGTGTACATATGTATATACACACCTGTACAACATACGGAGCCTAACCAGCGATCTCAAATGCCGCACCAACCGTAATACTAAAGTATATCTATATATTATGCTTTAGCATACGGTTTGGTGCGACGTTTGAGATCGCTGGGCCTAACTATTCAGCGAATAAGTATTGTAAGCGCACCACCCTGTTCGTGTGTACCTATATAACATGCCTTATTCCTCACGTATGAGTATAATGAGAGAGAGAGAGAGAGGGAGATACCAGCAGCGGTTGTGCAATGCAACGGCAGCAGAGCCTCATTTTTTAAGACTCCCTCGTCATTCATCTTGGCGATCGTTAAAAACGCATCTCCAAATGGCAGGCAGACGCGCGATACTTATACGTGCTCAAGCTGCCACCCGCTGGGCGAACTGTAGCGCGGCAGCGCACGCTCGGGAAGTTTTTATAACACGTCATACCCATATATGCCGTGTATAGGTTATGGATGAGTATCATACGTGCGTATCAATGTGTCGGGGAAAGGAGCGGTATCTTGGGACATTGTGGCTTTTCTGTACTGTCGGTAGCTCCTCGAGTCTCGGGTAAATCTGTAGAGTCGCTAATGCTATCCTATTTCAAGATAAATCAATAGTTGAAGGGCCGGATGCAATAAGGCAATGATCACTTTTTTAAAGTTGATTTGCTTTTTACAGCTTTACATTTTTATGTTTTCTAAATCACTTTCTCAGAAGTAATATTCTCCAGCATCCTAAGAAATAATTTTTAATGTAATGGACTGTATGCTTTACAGATCAATTAAAGTTTGAAAAAGTGCTGATCCCTTATTGCATCCGGCCCTTCAATTATATGAAAAGACAGAAGTGTCTCTTGGACTGCTATCTTGCTGCTAATCGGGAGTTGTCGAGTTGGGTCCCGAACGATTTTATAACCTAATTCTATAATCGAATTCAATCCCGGTCATTAAATCTTACTATTAGTGTCGAGGTGGGTCCCGACCAATAATTCCAGTGTTAGCTCCTGGTTGTATTAAGCCTGGGAGTAACTGCCTCACGTTGTTTCAGGGTGCGTTTACATGGAGGCATTTCAGAGGTTCGCAAGTTCAGTCAAGTCATACACGCGGTTGTATTTGATTCAAATCTTTTTATTAATTTTGCTTTTCGTACAGTAGACTCAAAATAAAAATGAATGATTTAAGAAATAAGCTTGAGAAACTATTAGTAATTATGGTTAAACTTCAAAAAAAGAGGTTATCTTGGCAGAACTCATACAACAAAAAAATTGTAAAATTGTGTATTATGCTGGAGAAAATAAAAGGACCAAAGGAAAAACAACGTGAATGGGAAGTAGGAATTTACACAGAAATTAATAGGCGATTATTCGGTGCTACTGAAAATATTATTGAGAAAATGAAAATTCGTAGTCCAAAAAATTACTTCAAAAATTTCTTTAGAATGACTCCAGAATTATTTGAGAAACATTTATGTCTTGTTGGTCCGTTTATTAGTAAACAATATGTTGTACGTACACCTATTTCAGCAGTTACTCGATTACAATTAACTTTGAGGTACTTGGAAACTGGAGACAACTTAAAAACGTTAGCTGCATTATTTGTTGTACATCCAAGTACTGTCAAAAAAATCCTCACTGAAACAACTGTAGTAATTTGGAACGCTTTGCAACCAATTGTATTTCAAGAACCTGATAAAAAAACATGGAAAAAAATTGCTCAAGGCTTTGATAAAGAGTGGAACTTTTCTCATTGCATAGGTGCTGTTGACAGTAAACTAGTAAGAATGGAGGTAATTTATTTTTCTTAAGTTTAAATCCAAATTTGCAATTATCTTTTTAATATTTGATGTTGGTTTTAAGGCACCACCAAACACTGGCTCCCACTTTTATGACTACAAAGGTCATCACAGTCTTCATTTGCTTACCTTTGCAGATGCTTACCAAAGATTTATTATGGTGGATATTGGTGCTGCTGGCCGTCAAAGTGATGGAGGCGTCTTTCAGAATAGTCCCATTGGACAAAAAATTATGAACAATGAAATTGGTATTCCAGCACCTGTCTCTGTTGTAGAAGGTGGTGAAAAACTCCGCTATGTATTTGTTGGAGATAAGGGATTTGCTTTAAGCACCTTGATGATGAGACCGTATCCTAGATCTTCAAAGTTAAACTTGAAAAAGAAAGTATTTAACTATCGATTGTCAAGAGCCCGTAGAATTCTTGAATGTGCATTTGGTCTTTTGACATCAGTATGGGAAGTACTTAGGACAACAATGAAAACAGAACTTTTACTTACTTACCAAGTGATACAAGCCTGCGTTTGTGTACACAATTTTCTGCTGATGTTTGATGAAACTAAAAAGATAGATGACCCTGACGATGAAGTACCAGATTCTACTAATGTAATTTTAAACGATGACATGAGCATAAGAAAAAGTAATGCTTTCGCAGCCAGAGAAAAGTTTCCTGATTTTTTTATGAACGAAGGAGCTGTTTCTTTTCAGTGGGAAAAGGCTGACAAAGGAGATTTTTAATAATTTATCAAAAGTTTTTTTTTATTTCAACTGTACACTGAGTACAAAGTGACTAGTTATATGTAACTATACAGCATGTACATACTGTTATTATATATTAAATAATCATTTATTATAATTAAACTCTTTCATTTTATTACATAACATCGCGAAGTATAATTATGTAAACACTTATTTCAACGATTTTATTTTGTCCAAAACATATTTCATGATTGTTAGCTGAATGTCTGATCTGACTTCCTCTGGTATTTTGCGAAGATTCGCTCCAAGCTGAATTAAAAATCCATCTACTTCATCGGGATCTTTATTTTCTTTAAGCAAATCGACAATTTCTTTCCAACTATTATAATTAGATTTGCTGGTTTGCTTTTCATCAACTCTAGGACCTGTAAATAAATAATTATATGTCCTGGAATAATTTAACTTATAAACTTTTTCTGTAACTAATAAAATTATCAATAGGTATGCAACATACACAACAACAATAATAACAACTATAGTATGTGAAACTTTGAAGGTAATATTTACAGTACATACCTCGGAATCACTCAAAGACGCATCCATTGTTTGTTTTTTATTTTTTTAAGTTTTGCTTTGAAGTTAAAATTAATACTTATCAATGACCAACTAATCGAGTCACATACAACTGGCTATAAGGCCTGCCAAGAAAAATTTTGAATCAAATCCAACCGTGTGTATGAACTTGCGAACCTCTCAAATGCCTCACAGGTTGTGTTTCGAAATGCAAGCTCATTGATTAAATGGCAACATTGCAGCTATTGGTGGAAGCGGGACTTTCAAAATTCTAAAATGACGTTTCCAATACTAGGCAGCGAGCTTGCATTTCGGAACGCACCCCATGTAAACGCACCTTCATACCCTTAACACCTCGGAATTAGCGCGGTATTACTTGAGCAATCTACTTAAAGAAAATAGAGTGTACGACTATTAGAAACAACATTAAAGTTTGTTTAGTCAAGGGTTTGTATCAAAATGTGAAGTGCCAAAGGTAAGTCCAAGGCAAATCAGGAGTAAGAATACTTTTCAAAAAGAAAGATGCAATCTTTTTAAAATTCATTGATAAGTCTCGGATAAGTCCGTTGCAATATATTCAAGACGCTTCCAAAAAGTTTTTACCTGTTTAATATATCATGACTGCAATACATCGGGCACTGTTTACAAACTATGACGATTGTTTTCTTTACACATATTTTACTAGACTACCAGTCTGAAGCCTGGATGAAGTGTGACAGGAAAAATGTTTATTTTAGAGTAGATTAGATGGTGACGTATTATAATTTTTATGAGATGCTGCAAGGGAAGAATCCCAAGAATTTATACGGGATCCCACTTGACTATGGGACCCAAAACACTACAGTCTACACTAAAGGATTGAATGTCGGGGACTCAATTCAATACTTAATCTTATTTCGGAACCCAACTTGCCATCAACCCAAATATAATAATAAACTCAATAACCTGATCTCGAAACTAATACAAAAAATTCTTAGAGATAGTGCCGACTTCTATCAAATTTCAGATATAAATATTTTTCATCAAATTTATAAATACCGCCTTCTTTTTCCGAGCTGACGAAGTACCGATTAATACACCTGCCTCTAGTTCTATCTGCATCGTCATGAGTGCAAATATGTGCCCAAAGTTCAATTTGCCCTATGCAGACACATCTCTTGACGCGGCTCGCACAACTTTACCATTACCATGAGCGATGAGCAGTACGTACCTATATGTGTATATTATATGCTCGTTTGTTAGTGCAGGCTCGCGTGTAATGCGAATTTTGCTAGGCTCCATCCGTAAGGAGAAGAATAAGAGATTAAAAAATAAGAACGAAATTTGATTACATGAAAATGACTATAGCAAACACGCTTAGCAAACGGAAACTGACGTTCGACGGTCTACGTGCTGTTGCTTAAGGACGTTCCATACAGTTAGCGGGGGGAAACGTTTGAGGGGCAAGGGGAAACAGGCAGCGAGTGAAGAATTGGCAACGCTGTACACAATTGATGTAGATATACCCATAGTTCTACATGTACTTAAATTATATACATACATTCACTCATACATACACGAATAAATTTCCTTCTGCGGAAAGCGATTTCGAGACTTATGGCCATCTGGCGAGAGAAGCCGGAAGCTCGAGTTGCCTCACGACGTTGTCGTATCGTTTTTTTCAACCGTTTTTTAATTTTTTTTTCGTAGAAAAAATCAGATGATCGTCGCGAAACTTGGTATACATTAAATTAATAACATTATCTGTTTTCTTAAAACTGAGTTTTTATCGCGACCGTGTTAAAAATGACTAAACATTAAAATTCAATATCTCAAAAACGAAACAGATGAACCTCTTGAAATTTTTACAGGTTTATTGTAACAACAATAAGAACGTCTGGTCAAAATTTCCAAAAAATTTATTAGAGGATTTTATCTCTATCAAACGTCTTTGAGGATGGTCGGCAGTATTATTGCTGAGGGATGAGGAAAGGGGCGTCCCCGGCCCCGCGCAGCATCACCCCCCTTACCGCGTACCTCCTCCCACAGCCTATAAATTCGATATTTCGTTCACGTTTAACATTGATTTACTTTGAAATGCGCCATAACGTGCCTCAAAATTTCACTCACCGAATGTTAAAATAACAGTTTATGAACAGTTCTTTTTTGTTTTCATATTTCTGCATTTTTAAAAGTTTTTTGTCAATGTCAAAAGATGATTTAATGTTAATGATTTGAGTCCAAGTCCCATAAGGACGTATGTTAAAGAGCTCAACTTTGCCTATGCTTGAGCCCAAATGACCCATAAAAAATACTGGAAAAATTCATGGTGATTCAGGACACTTTAAAGAACAAATTCACAAAGTTTCATAGTGATCTCTGCATTTTCATACAACTCCCGACCATCCTTAAGTAATTCATCTGTCGAATTTTTTATTATCACGTTTGCTCAGTAGACCTCCATGCACATAAAGGGCCGGCGGAACCCGAGGTGGGGGTGCAGGGTACCCATCACCTGAATTTTTCTTGGGTGGGGAATCTACCATCCGAAAAATTCAAGTAATTTTGAAATGTTTAAATTTTATCATATAGAATTCAATATACAAATTACGAAGTGCAATGGTCTTAGTCTTTTTAATCCAATAACCCTGGAACTAGTTGGTGTAGGTTAGCTGTATCATTTTAAAAAATAGATTCAGCGTTTGAAAAATGCAGTGTATGATGAAATCAAGTAATAAATTAATTACTCTATTTATTTAAAGCATAAATATGTATTTTTTGGATAAAGCGAGTACAGAAGTGCGTTTATTATTTTTTACAAATGAATTCATCCATAAGCTGCACAATATCCAAACTATCGGCTGATTCAGAGTAGATGTTTAATAAAGCTACGCGGTTTAGTCGATCTTCAGTCATAGTAGATCGTGTGTACCTTTTGACTCGGCGAAGAGTTAAAAAACTTCTCTCGTTCGTACATGAGGATCCTGGAATCGTAATAAGTATACGTATAAATCGTACATATTCGGGTATAAGTCCCATACTCCATGGATTTTTACGTAAAAAAATTACTGCGTCATTAAAATTTTCTATACTTTTGCCACTTCTGCTTGAGAACTCTAAAAGCCAGGATCGATCACGCATCAATTTATCTTCATCAAAAACGTTTTGATAAAATTCAACTATTTTTTTTACATCACTTGATCGGCCTACAGCAAAATTTTCTAAAAATTTGAAAAATTCCAAAGATTCCGTGTCAAAACGACTGTCTAAGGAGATTGAAACTTGATCGAAAATTTCAAAATACATTTTCCGATAAAACTCCTTCGGAGATGCAAAAATATGAGTAGTAGCATTAACGAATTGTAATTGTTTTGGAATTATTCGTTGTCGTGGTAGTTTTGGACTTTCAATAGAATAATCATTAATGTCATTTTCACACAGCCCAAATTTTTTCAAATTTTGATTCTCTTGTGGCTTTTAAATTCTGTGCTACAGCCTCAATTTTTTTATATGAATCAATGGCGCTTAGTTCAATTTTTTGTTTAAACGATTTCATTTGTTCAAAAAAACCTGAAGCTTTGGCCGATATTTCACAGTCAACTTCTGAATGATTTGTTGACTTATAAAAGAACTTTTGAAGATCCACGTAATTAGCTTTTAGTGATTTTAGAGAGCTTATCCGCATAACCCAGTTGCAAAAAAATTATAATTGTTTGAAATTAATCAAATAAAATTGTAATTGTAATATTAAGTAAAGAATAAGTACTTGGTTGGACAATAAGCAGCAAGAGCAGGGCTTTTAATCTCCGATTCAGATTGTATTTCTCGAAATGATGCTAAACGAAATGGACTACTGGATCTCATTAAACTCAGAGCTCACCCACCATCCGAGTTCTATCTGTTCTGCCGGCCCTGCAATATAAATATGTTCTTTTTTTTTTTGTTCATCATTGCCCGAAGGCTCAGACATGGCTATTTTTGACACAGCATTGTGTATTTTAGCCACACAGTGGGTTAGGACAGTAAACTCGTTAGGTTTTTTCTATGGGAGAGAAAACTTACAACACGTTGGGTTTTTTCTATGGGAGAGAAAACTTACAACACGCTGGGTTTTTTCTATGGGAGAGAAAACTTACAACACGTTGGGTTTTTTCTATATAGGAGAGAAAACTTACAACTAGGACCCCATGGTCTCAAATGCCTAATAAAACCTACACTAATCGGTGTATTGCCTGAGACATGACCGGTTGTCTACGTATAAATACCAGGACTAACTCCTGCACACCTCCTGCTCACGTTGTCCGTAACGTAAGGGAAACAGTTAATCGAACCCCGGAAAAAAGCAGCGGACCGAACCCTATGCAAACGGCGAGACTCGAACCGAGTCCCGCATCCATGCCCGAACACTACTTGGTTCCGGAGATCGAAAAAACTGAAACTGTACCGCTGCGCCACCGTGTCGGTTATATAAATATGTACCCTATTCATATACCTATTATCGTCGTCACTCAAAAAAGTTCATGTTTTTTAACGATTCAGGAAACACCGGTCATCTATAGAGAGCGCGCGCCCCGACTCGCTTTTTACAATTAGTGACTCACTGTCCGTCTTCCCTGTTGGAATCCTTACTAGTATGTCAACTGCCAGCCGTGTTTCGAAAACTAGAAAAACCATCTGAATCATCAGAAAATTGTTCTTAGAAATATTTTATACCTTTCTCTGCACGCATTGTGCTGTGTGGGAATCCATAGAATACTATACATACCCTACAATGACTCCTAAAACATTAATGGTACTAGAGCTGCGGAAAAAAGATATTTATACCATACTAAGCGTAAAGTTCGTACTTTTCTATCTGTATACAGGGACAGATACTGTGCAATAAGTGCACGTGCGCATGCGCATATATATATCTTATATACTGTATAACTATATACACAAGTCAACATGTGCCTGTAGTAGTTCGGACTTCGGAGCTTGAACATAGTGAGGGCGCCACACCGCAGTAAGCAAACGACTCGGGAAATATTAGCAAGACAAAAAAAGGAAATGTACTGTTTGCTGGTGTATTGCAGGAATCTCACAATTGAAAAAATTAAAAAAACTCAGTCTTTGACTCATACACACACTATACCCTATAATAGTTTATTTTGATGACAAACGTTTTGCACTGCATGACACAATGAACGACTTGTT
>JAPYYV010010217.1:0-14743 GCA_030522625.1 Copidosoma aretas
GCGCGGCCCTGCCGTTAAAATGCCAAGAGTCCCGCGCAGCCGCGCCGGATGAATCCTCCCGCGTCCCCGTGGGACCGAACGCGGATGGATGTGCACTCGCGCGCAGGTTGACGCGGGAGAGGAGGAAACGGGCGAAAGAAGGATGAGTCGGGGGCGAATCGGACGGCGGGAGTTTGGAGAGGATGGCGGCTCAAGCGGCGTCCACAGCGGCCGGGGCGTTGCGAAGAGTGGGCTGTTTGTTGCCGGCTGAAATGCTGATGGATCGTAAGTGCGGGGAGCGGGTGATGAAATTTTGGACCTGCCAAACTTTTTCCTGAGGAATCGATTTCAAAAACACCGCGATGCGCCGGTTGAAGATCCGCCAGGTGCCGCAAGCTCGACAGTGTGGAACCAGCCAGAGGCCTCGGGGAAGAGAAAAAGAAGAGTGCGGGGGACGTCAGGTAGAGACAGAGAGTCGAGTGAATATTATTATTTCCGTCCCGGGAGTCTTAAACCTTTTTAGCATGCAAACAGACGGCTCTCACGGCGGCGCATAATAGCTGTACCGAGAGAGAGAGAGAGCCGCCCCGGCTATACTACTATACCGTGTAGGTTTATATAAGCATGCATACGTATGTATATATATATATATATATATGACGACGACAATGTATATTCGCTCGTCGTCGTCGCGCCGGCAGCGACTTTACATTTTTTATACTTGTTGCTGTCGTTTCTCCCGCTTGTATTTTACTATTTCTCGTCGCCGCGCGCTTGTATTTCTTTCCGCTCGTAAGTTTTCAATCTATTCCTCTTATTTTCTCAGTTGAGCTAAAAAGTTTGGAATTTACGCACAATATTGTTGTGAAATATATGAGAATTTCGTCAACGAGTAATCATTCGTTTAGATTCTTTTACATTTAAGGTAGAAGGAGAGCGAAGTTCCTTGGCTGCCGACTCACTGAAACTTGAGGCTTTTATCGGTCAAGTATCAAATTTATTATTTCGTCAATCATACTAATTTGATGATCATTCAAATCTAGTTTATCCTTCAATATATCACTTTGAATCATGAATAATTAGTTCAGTAGCAGCCTCCGAAATTTTCAAAAAGTCATCCCAGCTTTCATACAAACGATAACTTTCTTCGTGTGGAAAATCCACACCGATTGAAAGCAGTATCAGCAAGAAAATATCAAAGGTTCGAAAAAAAAAAAAAAAAGTTCTGCGAAACGAAAAACATTTTTATCAACTACGAATGACAGTCTTTGTTACCAAATCCACACTCAATGTATCAGTATTTAATCCTACTCTTTGGTGTATAAATGCTCCCTCCAGTACCCACGCAACTAGTAAAAAGCTCGGCACAGAACGAAAAAAGACTTTTCAGGAACTCGCAAGAAACAAGCCCAGTGGTATCCCACACGCCATACACACAGCTGCTGTCCAAGTCGGGGAGAGGGAGGAAGGGGGTTGGTAGTAGAATCGAGCAAGAGCACCTAGTAGAACACACGGCCCCGGCTACAACAACAACAACAACAACAACAATTGTCACGGCGATCGTCTCGCTCCCTCGCTGAGTCGGGGCTGCAGTAAACAGCGTCAGCCAGTAGTTGGTCGCGTGGGTGTGGAGGAAGGCGTCGAAAATCGGGAGCGCAGCCGTCGTCGTCGTCGCCGGGTCAATGCTACAAGGAGCAGCAGTACCGAGTGGAGGTGGTGGTGGTGGTGGCAGTGGGGAGGGAGAAAAGACGACACTTGCTGGTCGCCAAGAGCAACGTAGCAACAATCCCGTTTAGTAGGTACGTACCTACCCTGCCTACCTATATATGTATACATAGACAAGACTTACTTCCTCCCTTCTCTCTCTCTCTCGCTCCGATTCTTTCGACTCGCGGCTCTGCCTCTGCGATGCAGCGAGAGGGGAGAGTACGTCTATACACTTGGCTGGGGGGGAGAGACCCCTCCTTCCTTCCTTCCTTCCTTCCTTCCTCCTTTCTTACTTACTTCTCAGCTCGAGTCTTCGGTGTGTTATTCCGTGCTACTGGCTATACGTATGTAATATATACCTTTGCTGTACTTGCAGGGGATGATGCACAGTTGGATGTCGGTACCCACCTACAAGTAGTATATTTATATGTATATATAGACACGAGCCAAATTTCGCTCGATGCCATGCCGGGCAGTTCTTTCGGGTAAACAATTTTCGAGGAGCGAAGGAGGTATGAGGGACGGGGGTGCATATTTATCGATTCGGGCAAGTTTCGCTATTGGGATTGCTGTTTTCAGGTCTGCGGCGTATACGAATACGGGCCTGCAGCATTTTTTGCCCTCACGTTATTCATTCTTCTCCGGAACAGCCCCGGTGTGATTCCGCAAATTAAAAACTTGGATCACCCTCTCGAAGATCTTTTGGCTCGTGCGGGCTCGTGCAATCGAATAAAATCAATTTTTCATCTCGATCATTCTGTACCCCCGTAGTCGTGCACAGTCGCGCGGACCAGAGGTGAAACATCCCAAAAACCATCAGCCGTCCGCCCCTCCGCCGGGCCGTCAGAGATCAGCGCACGCGGGTGAGGAGGAGGTGGTCCGGAAGCCCGCGCCCGTCCCAACTGTCGTTCGCCCGCGTGCGCGCGTCTCTGTACGTACAACAGGGAGAAAGAAGAAGGAGAATAGCCCCCGGGATGCTCGGCTATCTATATACAACAGCAGCAGCCTGGTTGGTGATGCATTGCGCGAACTCCCCGCGGTGGCGGTGGTCACGTGACCACCCCCCTCCCCCGAATCCTCCGGGCACCCCCGCGACGCCGCCACCGCCCGCCCGGCCTATCATTGATCGTTCCCCGGAGAAACGTCCGACACCATCGCGCTGCTGCTGCTCCCCTTCCCCCGAACCACCCTCGCCCGCGACTTCTTTCTTTCCTTCTCGCGAGCCCTCCCCTGGCCCCCGGTTTTATCTCTGTATAGCTGCTGTTGTTTTGTTTTTCCCTCCGAGGGTCGCGGGCGGTCTGATGTTTTTGGCTCGGGCTGGTTGTTGTTGTTGTTGTTGTTTTTAGCGCTGCTGTTTTGATGCACAGGTCGGAGCGTCCGGTTGATATTCATACAGCACGAGCGACGGGGGATCGTTGTATTGGGAGGAGTAATCGACGATTGTCTCTGTCTTGGGGGAAAAGTTGATGAAAAAAATCGAATGATCGACACGCGTGTTTCTGTCAAGTTTAATCATTCGCCGTACTGGCCAATTTTATTTGTCGGCTCTGCTGATTGAATTAGTTGAACGAACCTTGACGACGAATAGGATATTTCAAACTTTTTCCATACTTTTGTACCTGCTTGAAGACAAATTATAAAATCCTGTTTATTCCACCACGACGAAAAGATACATATTTCAACCGATGATTCCTCGAACGCGGGACGGGGCTCTTCAAACGCGCAAGCTTCAATTACGCTCCCATAATTCTTCATTTCGATCCAATTTATAAGAATCCTCGTCGAAGAAATTCAAATTTACACACCTGACACACTTTTTACACGTACTTTCGCATAAGAGAACACGCAAACGAAAAGAAAAAAGGATGAAAATATGGTAACAGACTCTATAGGGCACTGTAATCAGAGAGGGCTGCTGTCTGCGGCTCGAGTTCGATGCGGGTAATTTGACGGGCCACTAACAGCGTTACCCGCTTATTGCTTCGCTTGATGATATTGAACGGATCAGCGGCAGCAGCAGCGGTGGCTTGGAATAGGAATTTTTTTTTTTCTTCATAAAGTGAGTGTAATAACTTCCTCCGGGAGATGCCTTTCGTGTGCATCGATAATGTACTAGGGGGAAAAAAGTAAGTACGAAGACCGGTGAATTAATAATAATGACATGCTAATGGAATTTTTCTTCTTTTCGTAACGTCCGTTCTCTATATATAAGTACTGGAGATATTTAATTAAGTCACATTGGTTGTAAAATACAAACAATATACGAGCCGTTCGTAGTATTTCATCCGAGTCAATTACGATTTTATCATATTTGTTTCTCCAAACCCTCATGCAGCTTCGTTCTTGTATTGCTTCAATTTTCTTCAGAATTAATTTTTTTTTTCCACTACTGCTGTTTCAAAGTGCTCTGTGTGATTTTTCGGATCACCATCCTTGAAACACACAGTGTCAATTCCAATCATTCTCAAGGTTCCGCAATTTCCCTTCCCCAGCGAAAACAAGTACACGATTCCGCGATACGATCTACACTTTTTTTATCCTCGAAAATGAAGCCGAAAGATAATCTCGTCGATCTCCGCGTCGATTACTCGCTCTCTTTATTAAGAGCCAATATCCAACTGTAGCACCGAAGCGTGTTCGCTCGCCCGAAATAATTTCGAACTTTGGCGGAAAAAAAGGACGAAGCTACATCAGGCGGCGTTCAATTAGCGAAATTATATTCAACGGCGTTTTACAAACGGTCGTGCTGCCTCGCGTGCGCTGGGCCACTCGTTGCACATCAGCTAGCGAGCGAGCGAAAACTTGTACACGTATAGATATATAACGACGACGGACACGTGTGTAATTATGAAAATGGTGTTTGTTTAACCAGGAGTTTTGCGGTGTACACGACTCTACGTAAGTATATATATATATATATAAATGCTACGGACACGGACCGCTGCGACTTTTCAAGTGTATAAAGTTGTCGCGCGCAACGTTGAATTTTATATCGCTCTTTTTACTTGTTTTTTCTTTTTTTTTCATACCAGCGCTGTATTTTCAAAGTTCAACCTTTCGCGTGTGTGCGCGGCGCTCGATGGAGTACATTTCGCGAATGAAAAGTACACAGCGACGGGACGAAAAATATGTGTTAACAGCCGAGCGGACGACGTGCAGTTGACTAATGGGAGCGTGCTAAAAATTGCGTTGCACCGGACGCGTGTCCGCGACGCGAATTGCGTCGGCGATCTTCGTGACTGTGACAGTAATGTATTTTTTTATGAGGGCCGATGGGGACTATGCTTTTTATCCGTCGTCGACACGTGTAAAAATTTTTTGTTTGTTCTTTTCATTATCATACACATTTTTTTAATATACTAATAACGAGTACACATCACTTTTGTATAAATCATGCCCTCAGTGCTTCACTTTGACAAAAATTGGTTATGATGTACACAAAGATAAACAATATTTAATAAGTTCTAAATAATGTACCTAAATATTTATTGTAATTATTTCATTAATGGCTTGATGCAATAAAGCTTTTTCAAATTGGAAAATAAATTATTCAAAATAAATTATTCAAAAATCATTTTAAGTTAGCAAAAACAATGTATTTCAAATATGTTGGTGCAGTAAAAATTATTTATTTCCAATACCTGACTTGACCAAGATTTTATTTATTATATTTAAAATATCATTTATTACATACAATGATTCAAAATTTCTTAATTTTTTACGGTCCAGCATACAGGAAACGCAGAAGTTAATATACGTTCGGTATTTGTTTCTTTAAAAATTCAAATACAATAATGGCATTCGATTGTTAACATTAAAATTATATATTTTTGAAATAGTTTTGTTTAAAATATTTTCGAATTGCTCATTACTACTTACTACATGTTTGAACATTCATGTAAATGATGTTGTACCACGGAATTTCGTCTTCTCAATGTTACAAAGATAAAATACGTAGAGGATCAATTTTATCACCAACCAGTTTTCATTATCACAGCCAAAAGAATCCCAAAGTCGTGCGCGCCAATAGTCCAATAAAACGTAATGAAAAGAACGAACCTGTAAAGGCAGGGACAAATAGAAAATCGGTATGGTAAAAAGGCGTCGCGTACGGTCGCGAAAGGCCCATCGGGGGTCGAAATTGAAATTTCCCGCGGTTCTTTTGTCATGCAAAACGCGACGCCTCCAAGAAAGACTCCAGCCACCCCCTTCCTTCTACCGTATTAGAAAAGGAGGAGGCCCGATCTTTCGTCGTCTCATGGAATTAAGCGGTTACGACGCCTCCTCCCTTTTATTTTTCTCAGACCTGCCTTTTGAAGGTGACTGCCGGCTGAGTTTATACAAAGGGTAAAGAAATCGGGGGGTCCCGGCTTTTAATAACAGCTTGATTCCTCTGGATTAGGAAGTTTTTCGGCTTCCCCGTCTTTCTCTTCCGTCTTTTTTTTCGCGACGCGGCGGAGTTTGCTCTGACGCCTTGAACTTAATTACGTTGGTTTTACAAGGGAAATTCGGTTTTTGATGTTTAATTCGCCGGTGTCCACTAATTAAGAAAGTGATCCGTTCGCTGTGGTGTAAAGGTGTAATTAAATTTGTCTGTTGATTCGATTACGAGAAAGGGCTGAATTCAACTTTTCATTTGAGAATTTATTCGAATTCTGAGATGGAAATTTTATTGAAAGCATCATCCATCAAAATATATGCTTTTTGTCTTGCAGTGAACGTACAGAGTTTTGATATTTGTTGCGCACTTTTACACATGCAAATGGATCTGACATATCACTCGGATTTTTCGTAGAGTTTTCCAAAAGCAAGTTAATAATTTGTTCGACAGTGGAAAAATGCTACATCACAATTCAAATATACCGTTCCACAGATTCATCAAACTTTGACTCAGTTAAAACGAAATAACAACGTGTATACAGAGGGAGTTAGTTACAGAAGTGATAATCAAAGTAGATTTTGAAACAGGACCCCCTCTTCAGTTTTCATCCCAACGAAAATCCAAAGTGTCCCGAAACTTAGTCAACTCCCTCAACTTTGAGACAGTGTCGCTCAGTAGACATCTCGAAAGTTTAAACTTGGGAGTCGTCTATCTCTCTTTTGTACGAAACCTTTTTCTGCGTCCCTTTGAATCTGTATTGGGGGTTTTACCGATCTTGTCGAGGATCTTTTGATTGTAAAGGCACATTATTGGTTGGAAAAAACAGTTGAAAAGAAATCGTAAAAGAAGACACATATCGTCTGGTACCGTGACATCTTAAACCGCTTGGACAGTAACCTCGTTATCGACGATGGCACTGCGTTGTCTTTTGTCCTATCTCTCTCATTCCTTTCTCTGTCGTAGTCCAGTTTAACCGTGGAAGATAAATGATCGTGAGTTTTGGGAGAGTCGAGAACTTAATTTGATCCAGAGTGCGATAATGTTCGGTTGGCTAAAAAAGTGGAAATAAAGGTGCCATTGCATCGATTGTTTTTCAAATATGAGTTTTGAAAAGTTACTGGGGACACTTAATATTTTGACGAATATATTTCAATCGGGAAATTCATATTTATTACAACCACAAAAAATCTTTATTTTGTTTATGAATGCTCCTCGTCACCCAAGCCATTCGAACGTGCTGACAACCGTTAAGTTTTTTTTCTTCTGTTGATCAATATCTCAAACAAAAATAAACAATACCAGTTGAAAATCCAATTGAAAATAGAAGGCCCACATCGCAGTTACCATAAATTAATTATACAATTGTCCATCTAAGCTATTGGATCGCCAGAGATAATCAAACTCGGGAAATCGAAGGAAAGGCGAGAAGCGCAAAAAGGACACCGGGACGACCAAAAGGTGAAAAAAGAAGCGTACAGAGTAGAGGAGGTTGACAAAAAAAAAAAAAGAGCCTAGTCCTGCAGTTTGACTCGTTTATCGCCAGCCATCTCTGGAAACCTCCGTAAATTGAATCAAAAGGGTATATAACGGGTGGAAGGTGGTGGTTCTCTACAGATGGGGTGGAGCAGGGAGATACGGGGAACGGAGGACGAGGGAAAGAAAGTCCGCTATTTCGCGACTCAAAGCGACGCCCCTTAATCAATGTCCCTCCCTCGCTTCGGTACAAGCCGTGAGATGAATGACCGGAAATGACGGACCCGATAAGAAAATTGCTTACCCAACAGTACCTACGAAAGAGAGCTTCGGACTCTACTGTCAGTCGAGCAGAAGGAGGAGGAGTAGCGGGCGGAGGCAAGTTCCGAGAAAATTGGCTCGTTCGCGCGATCTCTGCCCTTTTCTGCCGCTCGGGGGACAATCGTCCGTCTGCCATTTTGGCCCCAGCCGTGTGTCTCCTTCTTCTTTCTTCTCCTTCCGAATCGACTAGCGTTGGAGTTGTCTGTTATCTCTTGGATGCTGTTGATGCTGATGATGCTGCTGAGGAGGTCGTTTTGTTAGTTTTCGGGGTTGACATAGGTAGCAAATGACTGAAACAGAGAGGAATAAAGTGGTATTGAAATGAGTCTGGAAGGTGCGAATATTTCATTCCAAGTTATACTATGTATTCTTTTGTCTGCGTGTGTCGTAAAACATTCGTCAAAAGCTTTTCCAAAGAAAAAAATGTCAGAGACAAAGTAACATCCCTCGTGTTTGCTATTGAATATCGTGTTTATTCCATACACTCATAAATATGTAAATTAATTATTGCAGCCCGCATACGCTCGCTCATCGCCCCGGCACATAAACTTTCATCGCGGTGGTAAATTTTAAAATACCATCTTCATCGATCCATCAAAACTAAAACAACATCTGCGATAAAATCCCTTACAACTGCAGCAAGAGGTATGATAAAATTTTAATGCGACGACGGCGGACGGAAAGGCAGTCGATTCGTCGTCGCGTTATTTAAATAAAGCGTGCTCGGTGCAAGATCGCGATGCAAACGAAGCTGGGAGAGGAGAGGAGAGACAGGTGTGGCCCGGGAGCGATAAACTAAAAGCTGCGGCGGCAGCAGCGCATACCTCGACCAATTATTGATGTTCGGCCGCCAGAGAAATAAAACTCGCTCCGGGCCCTTTCCGCGATCCTCGCAGAAACGCGTACCCACACGGGCGCTTGTGACCCAGCAGCTGTCGTCCCATGATTAATGTTGCCTTGGATAAAACACGGGACACCCTTTGTCCTATGGCCAGAAAAATTGTAATACAGAAGGGCGGGACTGTGTGTGGGTGATTCTAATTTGCACAAGAGACTTGAGGGGTTTTTTTTTGGTCAGTAGAGATTGTTTTCGATATCGCGTTATTTTGCTTCCCAATTGGAGAAATAAATTTTCATTTTTAGGTTTCGATAAATATTTTTAAATCAACGAGGGATGTGTGCGTGATGAAACTATCTGGGCACCTGTGATCCTATTGAACGATTATTATTTATCATGAATTACGTTTACGTGTAATAAAACATTTAAAGTACAAACTGGAATTGAAACTGGAATGCACGGGATCAACGACCGCCTGTAACGCAGGATGTCTAAAAAACGTCAAAGGAAGCACGAGCGCTTGTAATTACAGGCTATTTACAAAAATGCATAACCAAGTGCAAAAGGATCGCGAAAAAAAAACAAAGATGAAGCAGCTCCCCGAGAACCTTCCTCCTTTTTAGCCTCACAATGAGAGCAGATTCAGGAACTCCCTGTTGACGACGAGCGAGGCGTTACGATCTCGCGTCGTGTAGATATAGAGAAGCAGCAGTTCACGGCTTCCGATGATCTGCTCCAAAGCCGTTCGACGGTGCCAGTAGGAGCGGTATAGCCCGAGGGTTGGTGAGACTTGACGATTATATCTGTCTGCGCGGCTACGGAGGAGAACGATGTCTTCTCCCTGTATCGTGACTCGGTGATCGACGTGTGTTATTATACATACGTGGCGTGTTACCGGAATGGGTTAATGGCAGGGGGGACTGGAACAATAGGCTTGACTGCCTTATCGACGTCGTAATCATTTTTTGATCGAAAAATTAAGAGTTGCTCCCCCCTCGTAAAATAATGATAAAATCGTTCGTTTTGTAATATCAATTAAGAGGATTATTAAGTCCATTTTAAAAGTTGATTCTGATGAATAAAATTGTCTGAATATGATTATTCTTGAAAGGCCATGTGAAAAATTCCATATTATAGCATAAAAATGTTACAAACTAGTAAAAAAAACCTAAATGTGCTGCTTCAAAGCCAAATTAGTGTGGAATAATTCGTACAGATGTAATAGTATCATTAGGTACAATCTTTACATAACCATTTCTATTATACAGCATCGCTAGATCAAAAAAACTCTTGATAAAACTGTCAAAGCAATATTAATAACCAACTTTGCAATTGCATTTTTGCAAAAACTACACATCAACCAGTTCCTCCGAGATTCAATAACTTGCCAACCAACCGAAATCTTATAATAATCTTACATTCTCCTCCAGCAAGAGGTATTTTCCCAAAACTCCCATCCACGGTAGCCAACACATGTAGCCCGGCTCTCACTTTCCCAGCTTCCAAAATCGCGCGCCGCAGATCGGCCGAAAATCTCGAAGCATCCAAAATCTCCGGCAGGAGCAGCGGGAGCTCGCAGCACAAAAGGGGTCGAGGGAACGCGCGGGAATCGGCTGCATTCCCGCGAGATTTATGCGCCCGACCCGTGAACCCTTCCCATGGGCCCCACCTCCTCCTCCCCCACCAACGTTAACAAACGACAAATGTATCGAGGTATTCCTCCGGAATCGAACGGATGCCCCTCCTCCCCGTTGTGCGCGTTCCCTTCTCCCTTTCCGCTGCGAATTCGCGTTCCTTTTTTTGGTCCATTTTCGCTGTTCCTGTGTGCCTTGAGGCTTCCTCACACACCGGTGACTCGTATATCGGCGAGGTTATGCGAAACGCTTTGCCGAGTTTGAATCGCTGCAAACTGTTGGGACAGAAACGAGCGAAAAATCAATCGTCAGTCCAACCCATAACCCACCCCGTTCGCCGTTCCTGATGCCGTTCTATCCTTTCCCGACGGGAGCACAGCCCGCAGTCTTTCTCCTTCTATAGATACCCCATACACGGCAGCGCGTGTATGTCATACGTATATATGTACGTACGGGGGTCACGCGAAATATGTTCGTTCCAGCGGGATCGACAATTTGATCCCTGCATCGAGATAGCATTGTGTGTAGTGCCCCGCGGGCCCCGGCTCAGCGGATATATTTATATTCCGCGCCCGCTCGCTTGTTCCATCTCTCTCTCTCTCTCTCTCTCTCTCTCTCTTGGTCTTTTCCCTCTGCTTTCTTTTCCTTTACACATTCGCGTGTATCGATAGCCGGGAGATTCGAGTGCCCGCTCGTAGATCTGCTTTATTATATCATCGGTGCTGTTGTTATGCGCCACGGCTTTGTGCTCGGGATGTATGCGTCGAGGGGGATGTATGCGCGCTCTGTTTTTCATTTGTACAGCGTGAAGTATGGAAGCTCCGAGCGCTGCCCTTATATACAACCATTCGAATGGCTCTGATTGAATTTGCGTGAATATTTGTAGTCCGTGGAAAAAATGCTACTTATATATTGACGACGGCTCGATATCGGAGGGGAGCGATCATTCGCGGTGTTTACGAGCCCGAAAGGAGAGAGAAAATGAAGAAAGAAAAAAAAGTAGAAGAGACCGGCTCGCCAGCTGGAGCGCATAATATATACATCGGTCCGAATTCCCAGCTGACCCGCTAACCTTGTGTACTCCATTTGTTTTTCTTGCCTTACAGCGGGGAGCCGCGAGTTTCGCCGTTGTTCTTCTCACGTGTTTCGACACCCAGTTTCGCGTAAAAATTCGGGCCGATGCTCCCGATAGCATCGCTGCCGTTCGCATCGCACAACTTACGGAGGAATCTGTTCGGCCGCGCCCCTGTTCTCCTTTTATCACGCGGTATTTCGTGTTCTTCTTTTGCCCTCCGCACTTGTATGCAGTTTGCCGTATCTTTGTTTCGGTGGATTTATAAACTCTTGGGGTTCGCGAGGGTTCGTGTGAAGTCTGAGTGTAAACCAACCAGACATTAATATCTATAATCATAAGATGAATAAATAATTGACGTAAAGGACAAAATTCAATATTTCGTATCATGTATTTCGAATTCTTAAAATTTGAGCAAAGTGTAACACCATCACAGAGATTGCGACATCAAACTACGTTGTACAATCTTTCTCTCTGCTAAAACATGTCTTGGTTTCTAATACGATACTAACTGAATAAACTGTACAGAACATTGTCCACAGACTTTTCACGAATCATCGCCAACAATTTTAGTACCCATGCCCTCTACCGCTTCACAGAATCGACGAAACAAAGACCGCGTGATGCGCGTTACGGGCTCGCGCATTTATATATACGTTGTTGCGCGACATGAGCATCGAGAAATATAAGATCGTACGTTACGCCGCTGCGCAATGTTCGCACTGCAGACACACGCACACACGAGCCATTCGTCTGTCGGCTCGCGAGGGAGTCGCGTCATTGTTTTTTAGTGCTGAGAGGTCTTTGGTTGGTAGGTATCTGTAGAGGTGTACAGAAAAGGAGAGGGACACAGGTCCAGCGAATAGTTGCGCTTGTCTTGATTCTTTTTCTGATCGTTATCGATGCGAGCAGCCGTGATTTCGCCCCGAGTGTTCGGCATATTCCATCGCTACTTTGTTCCTAGTCTCCCGATGGAACGCATTCTCGTTCCTTGACACTGTTCTTTTTCCTTTTTTAAAATATACCATTCCGATGAATCAATTCTCACGCGTTGTATCCATAATCGTGCACTCGATGCCAAGAAATTGCATTAAAATTTTCAAAATCACCCTGACGTACCACAAAAATTTAGGGCTCGTGGTGCAAATAGATGATAATTAATAATAATTAATAATAAATCCCGTTCGATGATAAATCCAGTTCGCCGGAGCGCGAGCCACGAGAGCCACGAGATCGACTAACACGTGTCTGACATTTTAAATCGCCGGATTAAAATAACCGATGCCAGAATCAGCGGTGTCCCCTGACCACCCAATAACGGAAAAAGGAGGAGCAAAGTCGCGGGGAGGTAGGTATATTAATACGAGAGAGCGGGTCGCGGAGGAATTTCGAGGCTTATGCGCCGTCGTCATCGGGATGAGGAATCATCGTTCCTCTCGCGTTTCATACGATTTTTTTTTTTTTTTCATTCGCGTGTATGCAGCGCCGATATACGTAAGACGGCTTTTCGAGTCCGGGGATTAAGCGATTCCCGAGATGAGATCGCGAGCGCGACCTCAGGCTCTCGACTCCTCTACTTTTTTCTCTTCTCCCGTGTTCGTTGTCGTATTACGTTAATATGAGATTCTTTGCCCGACTCTTGCCCCCCCCCGCAGTCTTGGTGTCGTTTCGAGTTCTCGTAGTCAGCCCTGTAATACCCGTTACGTCGAGATATGAGCACATATCTACCGTCGGAGAAGTAAATTGAATAAATTCTTTGAGCTTTTTTGGCTCGTTCGCTACGAATCGATCGAAATAAATTTTTGTTTCTCCTTTGGATGACAAAATCTTAGCCATCACCATCCAATCCGTCATTCTTGTCACGGATCATAAGTATGATTGCAAAACTGAAATACTACACACCTGCGAGAGAGAAAAGAGGAGGGCGTGCGTGCCGCGGAAGCGATAAGCGAAAATTTCGCGAAAGCTCCCCCCTCCTTTGGGCTTCGCGATAGAGAGCCCGAGATAGCGGTATGTACAAGCCTTTCCTTTCAATCGACGAACCTGGTGCAGGCACAGGAGTTGATCGCGAGATGGCATTGAAGGGGTAAATTCACCATTGAGTCGTTGTCGTCGTCGGTGCAGCGCCACCCGCAGCGAATCGCGCTAACGAGTCGACGGGCAAATTTGTTTCAATTGATATTTGTGGAAGCAACCCTTACACGCCTGTTTTATTTTCAGACGTACATCGATTCGCTGTTAAACGCACGCGAGGACGTTTCGCTGGTCCATCGATGTGAAGCGGCCGATCCTGCGTTACCTCGAGAATTTACTGAGATTCGGAATCAAAATTGACTAGAAACGCTTTCACGTATAGCAGAAGCGTCGGTAGCGTGTAATCGTCCGGGAGTCGTACAATAGGAACATGGCCGTCCGTATCAACGCTGCCGAGACGGTGGCGGCCCCTCGACTGCACGAGGTACACACACGATAATGTAAAACGCACTGCAGCCGGGCAACGCCGACTCGGAGCGCTCCGTGCAGTGTAAGGTGCGTGATGCAAACCTCCGAGCGTACGGCGTACAGTGTACAGACTCGAATTGGCACCGCCCTCCGGAAGCGGCTCGGGGGTACAACATCGGTTCTTTCCTCCCCCTCTCCTTCGCCTTCTTGTTCCGTGGCTTTTGTTTTAACGCGTTGCTGCTGAATAGTTCGAGGCGTGCTTTCCTTACATCCATCGTACAGAGTGCAAGTTCAAACTGTCAATGTCTCGTTCGATCGCTGCTGTGAATCATCTGCATGTTTTCCATTCAGTACGGGGTACAGAATATACTTCGACATTCACGCCGGTAGTTTAATCACATTTGCCATTTTCGCATTAAACTCGCTGGAGCTCAATAATTATAAGAAAAGCCTCATCGTGATTCATACCTCGGTCCGACCAGGCAACGGGGGAAAAATTAATCACGGAATAATTTCACGCGCGCGTCCCCCGGAAAAAAAGCTCCCAACTGCGTGCATGTCTTTTTTGCACGGGGATCAGCTGGAACGCCGAAGCACACGCATATCGCGCTAATTCGCGATTCATTGGGGCCTCCTGCCGCGTGGGGCGAAAATGAGCATCCGGGAAGGACGCCCCTTTTTTCGGCCGTCGCGGTGTGAAAATGTCGCGCGTCAATCCGGCAGATGATTCAGTTAATTTGCCATACGTACATACACAGGAACACGCTCTCGCGAGATACAAAATATCATATTTGCGCGCATAGGTGTGCGCGTACGAATATATCTACGTGTGTTTGCAGCGACAAAGCGCTGGCGGGCTCTTATCGCGAGAGCGGGGGCGTACGTATACGCTTTTT
>JAPYYV010010218.1:0-11450 GCA_030522625.1 Copidosoma aretas
ACACACCATCTGGCGAAGAAGAGGTGCCAAGAGATAAACATGGGGCAATAACGCACTGGGGATGGCAGCTAGTTAAGGCAAACCTAGCGGCGGAAACAGGAGAAAGAAAGTCTTACTGTGGGCACTGTTAATTATTATGTAAATTTTTTATATGTTTTAAAGGATATATTTGTTAAAAAATCATGAAAAATATATTCGAATGACAGTTTATACATTAATGTTTAGTTATTTTTAACACAAAATAATGCTACTGACTATTATTTCATTACAATTTTTTTACAGATTTCCGTGAGTGCTTTATTAAAATTCACTGGTATAAAATAATGTTCGTTTTTATTAAAATAGCATGAAACATGAATATCTAGATATAGGTTCTTCATAAAATTTTTTTCATCAATTTTGTATAATATGATTAACGTAAAGGGAAATGGAAATTGTTCGTTCAAAACTTTTTCTTATTACTTATATGGTGTTGAAAATTTGTATATGAAATGCCGTCTACTAATCATTCAAAATATTACAAATAATTGGCAAAATTATGACACATTTATTGTTGGAAATGAGTATTACAAAAATTTTACAACAAGAATTGATTATTTTGATGTTATATCAAAAAGTGGTTCCTATGGGACACAAATAGAAATTATAAGTTTTACAGAACTATTTAATGTTTTTGTAACAGTATTTTTGAATACCTAAGGTTTCAAATATGTTTTTGTTAATTCAGCAAGTCATTCAAAATTGACTTGGTTTTTTACAGGAAACCTTAATTCAGGTCATTATGATATCGTTGATTATCATAATTTAGACATCAAAGAAAAATTTAATAGACAACTTGTATAAAATTCTATGAAAAAAGAAAATGAGGATGATTTAAATCCCAAACCTTTTGCTAATACAAAATTCAAAGCAAATTCAGAGAAAATGAATAAAATAACAGATGGAAATGGATTGTTTGAAATTTTTTCTATATTTTTGTATAACAATTATTATTATCACATAAAAGTTAGATCGATGATAGTAAAAAAAGTTGTTGATTATTGGAACTTTTACAAAAACTTTATTCATGGAAATTTTTATTTTGAAAGTGTAAAAAATCCTGAAAATTACGCGAATTCTATGTCTTAGAATATAAATTTTGGAACTGCAATTGAGATCCGAAGTTTTGTTTAAATGTTTACTACATTAATATCAGTCGAGATAGATATTTCAAATAACACTTTATACTTTAGAAATTCTTTAAGTGATTTGCAGTTAAGTATACAATTCGACGGTGATTTAGACTCTGGTGTATATGATGTCTCAACATTCAAGAATTCTAATATTAAAAAAATATTAAAAAATTTGTCATTAAATACTTAAAAAAAAAAATAATTCTAGTTAATGAATCCCATTTAGGTAATCGGAAACATAACAATAAAAAACCAATTCAGATTAATACGATACATGATGATAAGTTTTTTGTAGAACCTCTCTGTTATGGTGAAATAGAAGTTTTGTTCTGCGATGTTTTGGAAAAAAGAAAGAAATAAGTCCACTTGTTGTAACAATGGAAAAATCTGTTTGTGTCCTTTGAGTAAATATGACAAAAAAATAAAACATCTTCTTTTAAATAATGATCGTTTTAGAATATTTATCAGATATAGCAATAATCTTTTTAGTTTTGCATCTTTTATGAGTAATGAAATTAAACGAAAGAAAAAATCTATATACAACATAAAAATACAAGGATAAATTTGTCATGTTATTTCAAATACTTGAAAATTGGATGTTAACCGAGTACCGAAATTTGGTCAATTGTACATATAGGATGATTTATCAGGAATAGAACAAAGACTTGTTTTAAGTAGGAATGATAATTTGATTAAAGAACATATCAAAATTTTGACTTGTATTATGAAAACAAATCCTATAGCCAAAAGTTATAAGCATTTACATCAACTTGTCAATGTAGAGAAACTACCTTACTATAAAATGATTTTTTTAAGGTAGAATAGCCAACAAAAACATACATACAACAAACCTTTAACAGTAGAATGTGGCGCAATATTTATTTTGACTCAGGATTACCAGAAAATTTTGATCTTTGTGTTTACCCTAAAGATTTACCCGAAAATTATGCAAAAGAAACATATTTAAATAAATTATCTCATTTTGTTAATCCAATGGTTTTTCCAATAATGTTTGTATTAGGTGATAAAGGATGGAGTACTAATTATTCATAAAACTGTTTAAATAATAATAGGAAACTAACAATGGTGCAGTATTATTCGTACAATTTGTCCTATCGACCTAATGTGAATAATTTCAGTCCACTATTCTATGTGGGAAGATTAACTCAACAATTTTTTAGGCATTCATATATTATGATAGAACATAAAAGACTTAATTATTTAAGAAACAATCAAAAACAATTGAAAATTGAATGATATGATGGTTTATTGGACGCAATAAAGAATAGTGCATCAAATATTGCAAAAAATTTTGAAGACAAAGAAAAAATTGGAAATCTTTTTATATTACCGTCAACATACATAGGGAGACTGAGATATATGCAACAACATTATCAAGATGCAATGGAAATTATGAGAGAATGCGGTAGACCAGATTTGTTTATAACAGTAACATGTAATCCTAAATGGAAATAATTAAAATTAGTATTAAAGAATTTTCCAAAAAAAACTATGCGAAATGATATACTAAATGTAACAGTTCGACCATTTCACACAAAATTACAATCAGTTTTAGATGATATTACACACAAAAATATTTTTAGCAAAGTACAAGCTAATGTTTGTACGATTGAATTCCAAAAACTTGGCCTACCACATGCACATATTAATAACGTTACATCCTGATGATAAGATAATTACACCTGAAGATATAGATAAATTTATATGTGCTGAATTAAAGTCAATTAATAAAAATCTCACAAAACTGGTGATTAAGCATGTGCTTTATGGTCCCAAAACTAAAGAAAGTCCTTGTTTAAACAATACTAGTGAAAAACGTGTTAAAAATTTTCCAAACCCTTTTTGTGAACAAACGACGTTAAAAAAAATGGTTATCCGGAATACAAAAGAGAAAATGATGTCTTTCAAAATCACTTTTACAAATCTAAAAATAAATGTAAAATTCCAGTGGACAATTCAATGGTAGTACCGTATAATACATTTTTGTTAATGAAATACAAATGTCACATAAATGTTGAGTGTTGTGCTTCAATACAAAGTATAAAATACATTTATGATTACATACATAAGGGAAGTGATAGAGCATAGATAGAAATAAAAAAAATGAATGTCAATGAAGAAGGAATTTTCGATGAAATTAAAAATTATGTAGATGCTAAATACTTAAGCGTAATTGAGGCAGCATGGAGATTGCAGGAATTTCCTATTTGTGGGCGAAGTCATAAAGTAGTAAATTTACCAATACATCTTGAAAACAGACAATAATCGGGTTTTGAAGAGAATAAAATTGAAAATAGAATTCAAAATTGGCAAACACCGCTTATGTCTTGGTTTTAATGAAACAAAATTGATAAATTTGCAAAGTCCGTAAAATATATTAATATTCCCAAATACTATATTTTTAATAATCAACCAAAAGTGTAGGGGGAAAAGAAAAAATGTTTAAAAAAAATACTCCAATCGTTAGATTAAACATTGTATCTCCTGAGAATAATAAAATATCTTTTTTTAAATTGATATTAAATTAATTTAAAGAAGCAAAATCGTTTGATGAATTAAAAACATACATGTAGTTCTATATACAGATTTCGAAGATGTAGCAATCGCCATGGGATTAATCAATTATGGTTCACAAATTGATGATATATTTCAAGAAGCTAGTACGATTACGGTACCTTATCAATTACGGCAATTTTTCGCTTGGTTTCTAATTTCAGAAAATGTACAAGGTGATAAAATTTGGGAAAAATATAAAAATCATTTTAGTGAAGATTCATTCATAATAAACATAATCGTGCTCTTTTATACGATAATCAAATTTTTTAATTAGAAGATAAATCTTGTGAATCGTTTAGTTTACCGACTCCTATATATATTTAATCAGAGAAAAGTGATAATCCTAAGAAAATCGAATTTTGTACAGAAATGTTTGATAATGTGTTTAGTAAATTAAATGCAGATCAAATGAAATTTATTAAAACGATATGTGAAAGAAAAAAATATAATTTTTTTTATTGATGGTCCCGGTGGTTCGGGAAAAACATTCCTGTGCAAAACTTTAATTGATTACTTAATTTCTCTTTGTAAACATTTCTTATCAATGGCATGGACTGGTATCGCATCAATATTACTTCCTAAAAGAATGACCAGTCACAAAACTTTCCGTTTACCTTTGGATTTAAATAATGTTGAAAGTTCATTTTTTGAATGGGAATCAGACAGAAAAAATTGAGGGAAGTAGATTTAATAATTCGGAATGAGGCTTCAATGAACCCAAAAAAAGCATCGGAAATAGTCGACAGAACTTTTCGTGATTTATGTAATACAGACATATACTTTAGAAAGAAACTAATAATCTTAGGTGGAGATTTCCGTTAAATTCTACCGGTTTTAAAGAACAGTAGTAGAAGTATGATTGTATCCGAAAGTACCAAATCATCTTTTCTTTGGTCATACTTTTAAATTATAAAATTAAACATTAATATTAGTTGTTATGACCTAGAGTTCTCTAAATTATCGTTGGAAATCGGAGAAGGGAAGATGAAATCATTTGAAATTCATGAAACATTGAAAACTGATGATGTTTGTTCGACAATTTTCTGTAAAAATGAAAATTGTTCGATTAATAATGTTATTCTCACTTCCCGTAATAAGTATACTTAATTTGTAAAAAACGAAATTCTAAATTATTTACCAGGAAAAATGAAAACTTATCATAGCAAAGATCATGAAACTTATAAAGGGATTAATAAATCTAAAGACGACATTTGTAATAATTTTCTAGTTGAAATAATATTGAGTGAAGGTTTGCCTCCTTATAAGCTCAATTGAAAAATTAGAGCAATCGTAATGCTGATCAGAGATTTATGTATTGCTGACGGTCTATGCAATGGGACAAGATTACAAATAACAAAATTATTTAACTATAGCATCGAAGCTGAAATTATAACTAGTGTAAAATAGGAGAGAAAGTATTTATTCCAAAAATAATTTTAAATACCGGAAATACATCTTCATTACCCTTCATTTTGTACAAAAAGCAATTCCCTTTAGTATTAGCATTTTTAATGACAATTAATAAATTTCAAGGTCAATGCTTTGAAATAGTTTGTTTATATTTGAATAAAAATTTGTTCTCGCATGGTCAATTGTATGTTGCTTTATCTAGATGCAAAAGTAAAGATATATTATACATTCAAATTAATCGTGAAAATAAATCAGAATTAGAAAATATAGTTTAGGATGAATTTTTCTCCATTTAATTCAATGTTATTTGAAAAAACTCAAAAAATATATTTTACTGTCAGCATGACAAAAAGATAGATGTAAGAATTGGAAAGAAAATTATTAAAATCTTGTTTTATGACATGATAAAACTCGTATTTCCATAATTATCATACAATTTATACAATTATTTTTACGTGCAATGGAACAAAAATTATATATCCCTTCGATTAAATTTTCTGTTTTTATAATTTTATATTCAAGTTTTTTAAAATGATTATTATCATTAAAATGTAAGTTAACTTTCATGATTGTTTATGTAAAAATTTTTTGTTCCAGTACACGTACTGTTTGGAAAAATCGAGGACAGAAGGGTAAACTTTACTGAATCATTTGAATATATTTTAGTAAAGAGGGATTGGGGATTTCTGTCTTCTCGTGGAAAGTAGGGCTAACGGCGAGAACCACAGTTCAGATATTCAAATTGTTTATTAATTGTATATTACATAGAAACAATTTCATCATATCGTAAAATTATACTTATTAATTAATGTAATTTATAAACTTATTACAGAGCTAAAAAAAAACTAACGTGCCATAGCAATACCTCATTGGTGATGTGGAAATTTGCTAAACATTGTATACATTTGGAATGATGAAAAAATCTGGTAAGAAGGTAATTAAGATAAAAAGAAGTTTTATCTTATTATAATAAGGTATATAAAGGAGATTGAAACTGTTTAGCCATGGTTCCAACGAATTAAACATAAGATGATGTGGTCCTGTAGAAGAAAGAGATAAGACTGTGGTCTTTTAAATACTTTGGAATAACGAGAAAAACTAAAACTTAACTTACTGTCAAATTCACGGAAAAATCAAACGGATTTTAACTTAAATTTAAGGAGTAAAAAAAGGATTGGTGGCGGGGGGGCAGGGGGAGGTTTGTGGAGAAGTCTCATTGACGCACCTACTACTGTAGGAGGGGATATGTGTAATAACGGAGAAATACAAGGAATTTCATTCCATTATCAAGGGGGGGTTTCTCAAAATTGTGGGGAGAAGCGGTGATGGGGGAAATAAAAATTTTGATCCCATCAAAATAACAGAAATATAACGAATTTTACCTTATTTAGTGAAGGTTGTAGGTAGCGTGTGGGAGGAGACTGAGAATCCGTGAAGGGGTCGGTGCGGGGGAAAGTAATATTTATTAATGTCTGATTCGCGGAAAAATCAGACGAATTTTACCTTCAATTGTAGGTGAAGGGGGAAAGGGGGGAGTGTTGGGGAGCAAGCGTGGGGTTGTGGGGAGGTCTTACCGCGTAACCTACCAAAATCACTATATATATATACTAGCGGAGGTTTGCCCCCCCGCGCGCTCCGCGTGCCGACCCCCAAATTTCAATATTTATATTCTCATGTCTGAAAAATGAATGCAAAAATTTATTTTATAATACTCATACGAGTATATGCGTACAAACATAGATAACCAATGTAATCTTATAAAAATTCGCTAAAAATTTGAACAGATATAGTCAATACATAAAATTATTTTACTGATTTATCAAATAATTCTTAATAATTAAATAGTAATGTTGACTTTAATCCGTATTTAAGGTTAATTTTGATTAATATGTATATAAATACAATATTTACGCAATCATTATTATTACAGAGATAGTTATGAGCCTTTGTTTTTTATCTTTGGTCATTTTAGAATTAATTATCGATATAAGTTTATAATAATATATCATTTTGAAATTTTTTCTTAATATTTATAAATGTAAATTGTTTATTTTATCTTTTATTTATGTCATGTATAGATTTTTATAAACTTCTACGTTTACTTTGTTTGTTTTATAACTATTCAAAATTGTTATCCTCTTATATTAGTACTAACATTGTTTTCAATTAAGTAACTTTTGTAATTGATTATACATACTACAACTTGTTATAATTTCTTTTTAAATATTATCATAATTTATAACGCATAACATATTTCTGAACTTTTAATCTTTACTGTCGTGCCTTATTTACCTACATAAATATCTTATATTTTCACATGAATTAGCTTCCTCCAGCATATCTCTCCATTATCTTTTAATCTTATCTTTTTTTGCTGATTTTTTTTAACTCACCTATATCTTATTATTTTTGAAAAAATTTGAATGTGAAAATTGTAAAAGTAAATTTGTTACAAAAGATCAGTTAAGTAATCATTTAAAATCTCATTTAAATGAGAAAAGATACTCATGTATCCAATGTAAAAAAAGTTTCACTCTAGAAATAAATCTTAAAAGGCACATATTAATACATTCTGATGATTCATTATTCAAATGTGATATATGTGATAAGAATTTCAAATCCAAACGTTATTTAATGGATCACAAACGTACTCACTCAAATAATAAACCTTATATTCGTACTACATGTAAAAGATCGTTTAATAACAAGAGTATTTGCAACAAGCACGAAAAAGAATGTAATTCATAAAAAGGGTTTATCGTTACACATTGTCTTAGATTAAATAAATCATCATTTTTAAACAAACTTTTGTATAAATTTATCTATGTAGTTTTATTTGATAGTTATGTAAAAATTTATTAAGATTGGTAAAAAGTGAATTAAATCAAGTAAAATATGTAGTAATAGTAGTTGTTAAAGTATTATAAGTACTATCAACTTACGCAGATTTATCTCCAATTTTAAATTTTGTCTTCAAAAATTCTGTTGATGTAAAAGTAATGTCTCTACTCCTTTTTACACCTTGAGAATAGGACTCACTTACACTTCTTTTTTTGGACATATTGTCAACTTACAAAATTGTTCACAAAAATCTTGTAAAATAAAATTATTTATTTCTCAAAATATAATTTAGAATATTTACATATATAAAATCGCGGTTAAGAAAAAATGTTGGTCGGAACGATATTGTTTTTTTTTTTTTCATATAAAATATATTGAATATCTTAGTACCCCAACAACACTCTTTATTATTTTTAGTGGTGAGGGAGAGCGGGGTTTGATCTGACCACCTAATAAAAAGGCATGTAAAACGTTTTAATTCAAATAAAAAAAGGTGAAGAATTATTATAACTGTCTCTTATTGAATAGATGAATGTTTTCAAAGTATTGATATCACAGTGCATCTATCCCTATTTTGAAATGATTTTGTAATTAAAGTTTCCTATTTTTATTATGACAATGTTTTTCTATTTTAAATATTTGCTTCGCTATCCCTGTACTTGTAAGTTTGTATGTGTAGATATATATACTAGTGGGGCTTCGCCCCCTGCGCGCTCTGCGTGCCAACCCCCATAATCAATATTGTTACTCTTATGTCTCAATAATAAATACAGGAATTTATTTAATACACAAATTTGCGGATGAACATAGATAATATAAGTTATTTCATAACAATTCGCTAAAAATTCGAACAAATATTGTTAATTCATTTAATGATATCACTAATTCATCAAATAATTGTTACTAATTGACAACTAATAAGGACTCTTTTTGTTATTTGAGGTTAATATTGATACAAATGCATATGTACATAATATTGAAGCAATCATTATTATTACTGAAACTGTTGTGATCCTTTTTAGGCACCATCGTTATACTAACGGAGTGCCTTATGTTTTTCTCCACGAAAAAAAAGGGATCAAGGTTTCACTGGTGTTTTGATATCTAATTTTAACCTAATCAAGCTTAATTTTCAGCATTTTACTCGTCTCTATGTAGAAAAGTTCTAGTTTTAATTTGAGAAAAATCGGCTTACTGGTTCTAAAATGCGAGCACATCAACTGATACTGTAAAATTATTTCATAGAAGGAGGATTGGCATGTGTCATGTAAATCAGCGCAAGTAATTATTTAATTAAAACTAAAAAGCTTTTTTAAAACAATCTTCTACATGTGCACTACAATTTTACAAATGTTTAGAGTTGCGGGACACATGTATTATGAATGCAAACTGCTTGAAGATTAGTTCCAGTGGCAGGCTCCAGAAAGCTATAAAAATTGTTGATTAGTGTTTTTCTGTTATTTGACGAATTGTTGATTGAATGTCATTATTCTTGCAGCATTTTGTTTGTCTTCTCAAGCTGCATGAATGTTCCCATTTTCAGCTTGATCAGCACACTCTTCTTAAGATGTCAGCAATTGGACTGTCTAGTTTTATTTAAAATACCATTAGAAAATCTAAACTGCACAAGTCTTCGTTATGGTTTTAAAGAGTACGTGGATGTCATTGTATCTTATTTTATATACTTTATAAACATATATTTTATAAGAAACATCCTAAAATATAACAATCGTGCCTCATATGCAAAGGTGTAATCCTTTGCATACGTCAAGCCGCTAGTTTTTAGTTATTTTTGAACATTTTCGAATAAATTATGGATATAAGTTTACAGTAATATATAGATTTGAATTTCTCACTTAGTATTTGTACATGTAAATTTTTTATTTAATTTTTTTTTTCATTTTTTATACATATTTTTATACGCTTCTACATTTCCTTTTTTTGTTTTATACCCATTAAAAATTTACATTCCTTTAAATAATTACTAATTTTATTTTTAATAGAGTGTAATGCGTAATGGATTAAACATATTAAAACATTTTAGAATTTCTTTTGAAATGGCTATGATATTATAATTTATAACGCATATGTATCTTATACATTCACATAAATTATTTTTCTCCTGCATATCATTGCATTATCTTCTAATACTATATTTCTGACTCATATTTTTTTTTTTTTTCTACTTTACGTAGCAATATGTGCTTTATATTTTTTTTTTCTTACATTGCAGAGCCTACGGTGGATCTTTCATCATTATATATTATCACTTAACAACTTTTAAACTCACTTATATGTTCTTCTTTTTACTTTATTTTTCTCTCTGTTTTTTACTTTTATTTGACATTTTACAGATGATAGACTTGTCAATTACCATATAGTTTTTCTGTATTTTATGACTGACAAAAGTCTTACTTTCTTTTGTGAAATTATCTTTGATTTTCTCAAGTTTATTTTCCTTTGCTGCTTTTTTTATAAATCCTTCGTTTTTCCATCCTCTACTTTTTCATATACAGCTTTAATATCTTTATCTATTTTGTATGCTTTTTATTGATTAAGTCCGTTAATTCTTCGATCAGGCATAAATGAGGCCATCTACTCTTGATCATTTTTATTATGTGCAAAAAGTAAATTTCTTCCCTTTTTTTATGCCTATTTCTAGGCTAACTGTTTCCCATATATGTTCTAGTGTGTTTGCATTTAAACCCAACATGATATTTGTAAATCTAAATCTATTTTTTCCCTTTTTCTTTCCTTTTTCATTCCCAATTTCATGCCTACCCTTCCCGCCTCTAGTTTCCATGTATATTATTGTGTCTTTGCATTTAAACTAAACTACATATTTTGAATCAGCCTTCTATTTTTTCTGTTTCATAGACAAGTCTCCGCCACGTATGTGCAATATAATTAGATGATTGTGTCCAATATAAATAATATTTGATTTTAACTTTCTACTTTAGCTCTTTTGCTAAAGCTAAATACTGCTTTGACTGCTCATTGCACCCTACTTTTTTTTTTACATATGCCACGAAAATTTTCTTTTAAAAAGCATAGTAATGAGTCCATGTCCTCTTTTAAAACTTCTAATGCTAATAATTCAAATTAAAACAGATCTGTCTCTATCCTCCTTCAATCCTAAAAATTCAGATTTTTCGAAAAATTACACACAATACATTAAATAATTTCCCTGATCTATCAAATAATTGTTACTAAGAAGCATATTAATGGATCCATGTCCTCTTCAAAAACTTCCCATGCTTCCAATTCAAATTAAAACAGATTTGTTTCTATCCTTTTTTGTTCCTAAAAATTGAAATTTTCTTTGCGTTACTTATTAATTTTGACTTATTGATTATATCGATGCCTCAATGGAAGACAATCACAGCGACATGTGCCTTGACGAAAACAATCCCAACGCACTGCTGCCACGAAAAGAATTACAGCGCTATA
>JAPYYV010010219.1:0-14676 GCA_030522625.1 Copidosoma aretas
TCGAACGGCCACCCATCCAAGTACTAGCCGCCCCAAATGCTGCTTGACTTCGGTGATCGACGGAACTGCGACTCTACCACTGCGCCACCGTGTCGGTTTATATATGTACATTTACATGGAAGCGGGTTCGACCTGATCGATCACGGTCGCAAAGTAGAACACACCTAATTTTTCCCCATACCCATTCGCTTTCGCATGGGCAAAAAAGATTTTAGTCTTAACCATTTGTACTCAACTACAACTCCCATTCTTTACATTTTCATAAGTCAATATGAAAAAATTCCAAGAGAATAAGATCTTACAGACTGCAGGTAGAAGTTTTAATAACTATGATTTTTAACTAGACTATGAATATGGACTAAAAATTTAATGTAAACTTTTGATCCATCATATGCAAGCAAGAATGATGAGTGATACGAATATAAAAAAAAATCGTTGACTGGAGCATATCCAATTAATAAGTAGTTTGACTTGTTCAATGAAATCAGTCGTCCAAGCTACTTCAATTCAGGATGCTCAACAAAATAACAAATTGTATTCGCACCCGACAGCAAACGTCGGTGCAGCTGGTCAACCCAAAATAGTATGGTTAGTCAATGAATTGTACAAATATTTATTGAGCCCAAGTTTTGCATTAAATTATGAAAGAGAATGAATCTAAGATCTCAGGCTACAAGATTATCAAAAACTTGTGGATCGTATAAGTGTTTATTTGAGTAGCATGAGCGTATTTTCATGAGTAGCTCGAGTCTCTCCATGTAATTACTATGTGGATAGTCATTAAAATACTTTTAACTTAATTTAGGTCAAGAGTACAATTAGCAAACACCATTCAATAAAATTACTTTATAGTTTGAAATTACTAATAAATGAACATATCGACATTGAAGAACCTGCAATAATCATATACAGGGTTCTCTAAAACTGCAAAATGATACATGCAGTGTTCTCTTCAGAACGAAAATTCTCGAAACTAGAGGATTGAGGCTTGAGAAAATATTATTGGTAAACAGCAAGTAATAGGATGCAAATAAATTCATATTTTAATAAACACTTTCGTTATTGTATTTAAAAGTACAAAACTGGTATTATAAGCTAAGATAATTATTACACATATTGAAAAATGTACATTACAGTATTTCAAAAATATTTTAAGTCCTATTTTTTTAAATCTTATATTTTACGGAATCACTCCTAGTACCATATAACGGATTTAATCGTTAAAAATAATCGAAACTCACATTAATGATTACATCGGACACTCTTAATGATTAGAATGTATTTTTGCTTAAGCAAAGGGGTGATTAAATAGTAAAATAATACAGTTTCAAAAAATAGTTTAAAAGAATTTCATGTTCTTAAACCTAAGCATCTGCAGTAACAGCTTCGGCTTCAGTCGCCGTATCTTCCTCATCTCCGTTTTGTTCTGCTGCTTTGCCTTTAGCAGCGGCTTTGCCTTTCTTCCCTGGCGCTTTACCACCTTTGCCCTTTTTGGCTCCCTTTGGGGCTACTTCTTTCTCTTCTTCATCCTTGCCATTTTCGACGGCCTTAGTGACACCATTTTCTTTGGACTCGGACTCATCTTCAACTTCTTCTTCTTTGTCTGAGTCTCCGGCATCACTTTCGGTCTCTTTCTTCCCTCGTACCTTTTTGGAAGCTAAGAAAAAAATAAAAAAAAAATTACCAAAATAATACTTTACCACGCCTGACATTTAAATTTTTTTTATGAAAAAGATTTTACAAATACAAACATACATCTCGATAATTATGTTAAAAATACAGAAAGCAAAATTCACACATGTAAATTTGTAAATATAAGCATGTTCACCTTCTTTTGTCGCTCTGCCACTGCCACCTTTGCCTTTTTTTGGAGCAGGCGAACTTTTGTCTTCTACTTTGTCTTCTGAAAAAAAGTAGTTTTTATTTATATAATTCAAGAAGAAATGTTTTGGATAAATTTCATAAAACTGCTGATCTAACAAAAATTAGTTACAAACCTTCCTCTTTCTCTACAGATGCATCTTTTTTGGTTGTTTTTCCTTTGCCTTTTTTGGCGGGCTTTTCTGCTGGCTCTTCAGCAGATTCTTCGCCCTCCTCCTCAATATCCTCGGGCTCTTCTTCCCTGGTCTCGGCCTTTTTGCTGCCTTTTTTGCCAGCAGTCTTTTTCTCTGTGCTCTCTGCTTTCTTGGCAGTCTTTTTTGTAGCCTTAACTGGTGCAGGTTCAGGCTCGGGCTTCTTATTTTTGGCTGCCCTGGGTAACCTGGCTTCTTTTACCTCCTTGGATTCTTCCTGGCCCTTCTTCTTCTTTGGCGCAGAGACGTCGGTATCTACTGGCGCAGGGTCCGCTGCTTCTGTCTCTGCTCTCTTCGATCCTTTCTTAGGAGCCATGTCTGAAATTAAATTAAAATCTCATTTTGATTCAAATTCACAAGTGTTACAGAAACAAGGGTAATATTCTTCCCTCCAATTGTTATGAAACAATAATTTGGAACTATCTTGAAACCAAATTTTCATCGCTAAGTCAAAGTATACCAAATCGTTTTGGCAAACTTCCATTTCTGCAAACCCATGCATGTTTATTTATTTATTTATTAAAAGTAAACGGGAAAAGCCAAATTACAAGAAACAAAATTGAGAAAAAAAAAAAAAAAAAAAAAAAATGATAGTTAATCCAATTACATAAACTTTAGGTGCAAGTCCTTTGGTAGATTCAAACTTGTATTAGTTTTCAAATTTTCAATTGTAGCACACTAATTTGTATGAAATACATTTTGATCGATGAAAGAGGAAAAGATAACATTTTTAATGTAGACACCTATGAACACCATACAAGGATTGAATTACACATACGTGCCGTGACCCTAGAGGCAAGTAATCGAACCGTTAACCAAAGACGATTTCACCCAACGGAGCATATTCGCGAAACTCCACCCGAGCGACAGCGGCCTCCTTCGAACCGATATGAGCCGAGGGGGCAAGAAAAAACTTAGCCCCCCCCCCTTCCATCCCGCGAGCAAGCTTCGCCATTTTTCGTAACGGACCCGGTCAACGAGCGCCCGCCGAAGCACGCGCTCTCGCCGGAACTTCACTTCCACCAACCTATACACCAACTGCACAGCCTGGCCTAGCGAGAGCCCGAGTGGCCGGCAACATTACCGACATCCGAGTACACGGGCCCCTCGGGCCAAATAATAATGAATCATCGGCGAGCCGGGCCGCCATGTCATGCTACGCAAAAGCCTCTCTTTACGAAAACACACGCTCTCGCCCGCCCGCGTAGTTAGTCCCTCCGGGCCGTGCCCAGCAGCAGCAGCAGCACGTATATCTCGTGTATACTACCAACTGGTCGAGAAAAACACGCACAATCGTAACCGCGTCCGCGTTTCCCCCGACCCATCGTCGAATACCCGTGTAAAACGGCGAGCCGACATCTTTGCTAATGCTGTGGAGCGCGAGTGTGCGCGTGTAGAAAAGGCCGCACGTTATCAATTTCCCCAAAACGCCGCCTCTGCCTTTTCCCCCCCACCCGGCTACGAGGCTTTTTTTCCAGAAATCCCAACCCGAGTACCGCGAACCGTACCCCCCGGATAAGAGGGGAGCACACGCACGACGGGAGAGAGCAAGGGCGGAAAAAACTCGCGCGTGCCGGCACGGCTTCCCCCAGAGTCCGCTCTCCCGCCTTTTTCCTGCTGCTGCCCGGCAACGAGGAAATAAAAGAAAGATGGACACGCGAGCGCGCAAGGAAGGACGGAACAAAGCGCGCTGGATTCTCTATTGTTTTTTGTTTTTTCTCCATTCCCCCAGGGCCGACGGACGTGCCGGCTACGGCGAGCGCGTGGCTGTTGTTGACTGGCGACGACGAAGGGGCGCAGCGCCGACAGACACAAACACCAAGGGAAGATCGCAAGGAAGGACTCACCTCTCGAGGACGACGTGTGATCCGCTTACGAGGAAAGACCTGCTGACCGCACTGCTCTGAACAGCCTGCCGAGGATGTATGTATTATCTCGCCCTCGTACTCTCGATCGACGACCTTTCACCGAGGAACTTCTTCCCGCTCTGTTGAACTGGTCGAGCTGCCGGTGTCGAGGAGACGTGCCTGAGAAGGTATAATCGACGACAACGACGACAACGACGACGACAACAGCACAGTGAGAACAGTCAGCAGCACATGCAACTGTGCAAGCCGGAGAGGGAAGGAAGGAGAAGCCGGGCCGCGCGAGTGCAGCTGCGACGAGCGTTTTTCGCTTTCTTCCCCCTCCCCGGCGCCGCGCTCGCTGCCGCCCCTCTGGTGGGCCAATCGCAGGCCGTTTTGGGAAAGAGCGCGCGCGGATCGGCCAATCGGGAGCGGGGAATAGCCGGTAGAGTTGGGCGCCTATTGGTCGGATGAGTCGGATCGTGCTCGAGTAGTGTGTGGTGTTTGCAAAAAAAGTTGCTGGCTTTTCCGCGGCGTTCAAGATGATCGCGTTGATTTGTGGGTTCGGAGTATGTTGCGGGTTTGCGGTTATTCAAGTTTGTTGAGAATATTTGGATATTATTGTGGGTCGCAGTGGGTTGGAGCGCTATTTAAAAGAAATTGGTGGCCGGTGGAGTTTGAATCTTGGGGGGGGGGGGGGGGTCGTGTGGAACGTTTGGAAAATAACCGATGCGTGAGGACCAATCGGAGAGTCCCGAGTGTTCCGGGTGTTTCGAAACGCGCTCTCTGTGGAATAAATTAAAATATTAATGCCCGAGATGGTAAGTCAGCGGTCATTTCGAGCTTCCGATAAACTTCCTCGGTTTCGATATACACAGTTGAAAATCCATTCGTAAAAATACTACTAAAAAAAAAAAAAAAAAAAAAGTACTTCGTATCACCAGGGGTGGTATTGCGTAACTTGTTTTCGCTATGTTATACCATAGTCAAAAATAGTTACGCAATACCATCCCAGAAGATAGTATTTTTGCGACAGAAATTGTTGTAAAAAAACTACAATCGTTGTAAAATTACTACTTTCAGCGTTGGAAATTTTATCCGAACGACGCTAGTACCGTGTTTTTACAAATTTCGTAGTAAATTAATGATTCTGCTAGTAAAGTCCAGGTGTGACTTGTGCTCCTGAAAAACCCTATTTAACGCGAGTACTTATCTCTTCAATCCAATGAGATCTTACCGCTATCCTTTTATCGCTTACATTACTACGCTAATTATTATTTCGAGAGGAACAACAAAAAACCACCAAAACGGTCATTACAAAGAACGTAGTACATAATATTGTAAGTGGTGTAGTACATTTATTATGGTGTAATAAATATTACATCCCACATACTTAGGTCGGATTATTCTCAACGTTGGGCGTGGTAATTTTACGAATAGATTTTTCACCGTGTAGATCTAAAGAACGAAGAGCAGAGCGCTATTTTGAAAATGAAAATGATATCGATTCGAAAAGTATTAAAAAAAGGGAAAGAAAAAAATTTACTTCGCAATAGTTAACTCGAAATTCATTGGAAGACTGCCGGACTGCGATCAGCAAGCATGTTCATGTATATTTTTAGGAAAAATGTCTGCTTTCGGCACTTTTCTGCTTTTTTCAACAAAATATAACCAAGTGAGCTTGATAACAATCTTCCAAAATTTATCAGTAAAAAAATTTAACGAAAGACTTTTTTTCGGAAGTATTTTTTTGGACGTATTGTAATTTAATGGCATATTTATTACATCTAATCAAAGTAATGTATGTTATTAATTATTGCATTGAAAAATTTTTTAGATTTGTTTCAATAAATTAATAAGAAATGAGCTGCATTCACGATTCACTACAAGTTTCATGAATACTAATAGTAGTTTTCGTACGAGATTGGAAAGGCTTTAATTTGCGAACCGAGAAGTTTACGGCACGAGCCGTAGGCGAGGGACGTATAGAGCTTCGTAAAGAAGTCTTTACGATCTAGTTACGAATGCTATTTTTCTACCGAGGGTGTATCAGGGTTGCAAAAGTGCCCGAGGTAGGAAAATGTTTGTTTTTTTTTCGTTATCCACTCTTCGAGCTAGCGTATTGAATACTTGTATAATATTCAACAGCTATGATTATTCATTCAAAAAACTTAAACTTTCGTAAAAATTACTGTGGTCATTACACCGATCGACGTTTCTCCGCAGTTTTGGAACGAACGATCCATCACGTAACGAACGATAATTTTCGAATGCAGCCATGTATAATTACGTTTAACTGATAACGGAATACCCAAGGTCGTTGGATGGAAAAATATATGATGCTTTTGAGGTGGATATTTAAATAAATTATGTTTGAAACATTTCAGTTTCGCAAAATTAAAAAAAAAACATCTGATTGTATGATGTACAAGATTAAAATCCACAAAAACACGTTTTATAAAACTTTGCTGATTTTTCACCGATATAAAACAGAGGGAGCAGACAAGCGTCAAAGATGGTAGTCGGGCTCGAATCAACGCGATTTTATACAAATCAGTTCAAAATTGAACATTAAAAACGCATTGGTTTGGACCTTGCATGAAAAGCAGAAATATTATGGAAAAATTTTTGTTGCAATAACACTGTGTATTTCTTTAAAAACATTGTTTTTAATGTATCGGGTTTATTTTTTGAAAAACAAATTGAGGCTTCTAAACAATCAATGTACTAAATATTTTTCGGTTCTTGCTCAATTTGCAACAAGATAAAAGCATTTAGATACGAAAAATTGTAAGGTCTTGTCGCGAAACAACGATTAAAAACCACCAAAAATATACCTATACTTTTCCAGCGTTATTATTGATCCAGATCAATACTTATTGTACTTAATTAAATATTCTTGAGTTTGACATTACGATGAGTCAAATAATTCATCAGATAATTCTCTTTTTTTCCGAGACTTTTTTTTTGTTTCTACCAATTTTAGAGAGAAAATTAAATTTCAGAAATTTAGAAAGCATTGGTTTAAACATTGATAGGTTTTATTGATGGGGAAAAATTCTACAAAATTTCCACGACAGCAAGTTGCACAGCAGTGGATGTGCTCATAAAAAAAAATAAATTCATGCATGTAAAAATTCAATTTTTTTTTAATCAACCAACGTAAAAAGAGTAAGTAAAAATTTAATTAGCGAATCGAGAAAATTCTAATTATTAATGTGAAAATTAGGATCCATTATTTTTATCCCAACAAATTTTTGAACAAAAAATATTAAAATATACATAATTTCACTCATAATAAATTGTTCTAATTCACCATGTTACAAGAAAAAATTGTCGCGAAATTAAAAAGTTATAAAGTATCAAAGGTTTGATAAAACCAGGATTATTATTACCTAAAGCAAAACGTTGATAACTTTTGCTCAGCTCTTAAATATTTTTTTAAATACTTCAAGGTTCCTTAATTAAAAGATTTGATCATGCTTCCGGTTTGATCGCTCATTTGAATACATTTATGTAACGTATAACAGGAATAGTGAAAAATCCCTATTTTTACTATTCGAATTTTTAGTTGATTGTCTAGACATACGATCTGCTGAAAGCTTATAAGGATGGAATGTAGAAAGAAAACTCTCAGATGTTGTCATTATTGAGCAACGTTTCGTTGGGCTTCATAATATATTGTTCAAAACCTTTTTTCAAATAAAAATTCTGCAAGAATTCGTAAAATTTATACAAACGTGATCAAATTGTTGATATCGCAACGTACTTACGTTTAAAACTTTGAAAAAACGTTGTCCTGGCAATTTTACACTATAGTGAAATATAGAACTGTGTGTACGATACTCAGAACAGTTTTATACGCCGTTATGTGTTATCAGGGTTAGTAGATATTTTTAGGCTGTATCAACAATTACATTGTGATTAATGATACCAATGCCGAAAATATTTCATGACATCAATACTTATACTAAATAGCTGAAAACAGTTTACCGGTGTCGCTTAGCAGTCAACTAATTACAAGTAATTCGTGCTTCACTGATTTCTTTGAACATCAGCTTCGTTGACTATAATTTTAACATAAAAGTAATATTACCGAAAATCCAATACAAAATTATAACGCTAAATACGGCTGCTTGAACTAATTTTTACTCCACAATATTTTACATTTAAGCATAAAGTCCTTAAAAAATGGATTATAATGAATGAAATAAGATAGTCAGAAACCCCCGTAAAAGTTTTCTCATGGAAAATTCACATAGAAATCCAAATAGATTTTATTTATCACTGTAAAATAAATATAAAATATGTATATTAATCTGTATCGCAGCAATAAAACTGGAGGCCTTAAGTATTTTATCCGTAATTTTAATACAATTAAAATATCTAGTTCTTTTCTCATTTCCAGCGAATAGATGTAGATTATTATACTTTAGACCCCCAGTTTTAGTGTTGCCATACGAGTGGTAGCATTGGACCTTTTTTATTTATTTGTGTCAATCTCATCCTGATGAAAAATTTGAAAATTATAAAAATATAGATACGGTTTTGTTGGTGACGAGGTTGGTGAGCTGAAAAAAACACAAAATTATTTTCTGTTGTTCATGATTTCATGAATGCGGGGCTTGCCTAAACTACAATATACCTTATTTGCAAGCTCCGCTTGTATCAATTACAAATATAATCAATTACAAATACAATAAACAAAAATTTTGTAATTTTTTTAGTTTGATAATAAAAGCGTATATTTAAAAAGAAAAAAATTTATTTTTAACTTTTTACTCATAATTATAATTATACTCTCAACCTCAAATTGTCCGCAAAACTTAATGGAAACAGTCGAGTGAGGTAAGACGAGCCATCCTCGAATCCCATATGCATGATTTTTACTCGATTAAAAAAAGGCAAATTAGCATGCTCTGCTTGAAATCTAGTTTGTGCAAAATAAAAACTTTCGCAACATAAGTAGTAATATAATATAATACAAAATGATATTTAATATATTATTATTATTACTTGTGTATGCAATTTTGTCCTGCTTTTGGGACACACGAATAATTTTTCTTTTCTGCGGTGCAAACAATATTTTTACAACTTTTTTTAAAACATTGGATAAATGCTGATATTATTGTGGGAAAATCCATTTTATCCGATACATATTTTTTCAACGTTTTTCGTCGTACTTTTAATCCTCTACAACTTTTGCGTGAAATTTCGTATTTTTAACGTAACACAGGAGTTTTTTCTAGCTTTGGGCTTCAATAAATTGCTGAACAACAATGACTCGAATGGTTGAATCATTTTCTTGAATGTTGATAAATACCGATATATCGCCTATCGGTATTTAAAGTATCGATGCCCACGAATACTATCGATGTAGTGTCGAAGTATCGAATTATACGGTCCGATATGTATAATATATATGGATCATTTTACAAAAACTGCGATATTTCATAAAGCGTATGTTCGTAAAAAGCGCATTTTATTATTTTAAGTCCAACCTTATTTCAAACAGTGTAAACTAATATTCTCCAGATAGACCTTTTGAAATCAAGTCGAAAAAATAATTGCCGTTCCGTAGGATGGAAAAAACACGCCAAAATGTCATTACCGTAATGCTTTATTGAAGTTTTTTGAAAATTCCTTTAAATTAAATTGACATGGATTTTTTTTAAATGACGATAGAGCCAGGGCCAACAGTTTCCAGCTAGTTTGTACATATCTCATACATCATATGGGAAAAAAAAAAAAAAATTAAATTCCAAACAATAAATTCTGAAAATCCTATTTCACACACCAAAATATCCCGTTGTTCGTGAAATGATCCATATATGTATATGTTCACTGCAGCCGTATACGGTATACAGCAGACGTGCTTGCAGACAGCTCTCGCAGCGCACAGATGGACGGGGCTCACATGCGCGATCCATCTTTTTTTTTGTCCACTTCGTTAATCCAATATATGCTTACTTAATAACCAAGTTGTTCATCAAAGTATCAATTAATTAATCCACCACGGTGCCGTCGTGCTCGTGCATTCAGGTAGTCAGATCAGTTTGATCCTGGTTTGATCGCGGACATGGCGTCGAAGAGCCAACAACGTTGGGTCGTCGACTCAGGCATACTGCGAAAAAGAACCGACGACGGGGATCTTCAGGAGCTCCTGGTCTTTGGTTACGGCTGCAAGCTCTTTCGGGACGACGAGCGGGCTAAGTTGATCGATCAGGGCAAGCATTTGATACCCTGGATGGGCGATGACGCGCTCAGGATTGACAGGTCCGTTTTCCCACACCCCCCTCTCAGCTCGAACAACCTAACCACTATCTACTCTATATAAGTTATGATCTGCAAAAACAAACATCAATCAAACATTATGATATTGAAAAATAGTAATAGTTAGCCAGTTTAAAAAAGTCGGAGAATAGCTACGTACACAACTTGTTTGTCTGCGTGTGTCTTTTATTTACATGCATTTATCACATTTCAATTATTAATAACAATGTTACAATCCATCTAACGTGTGTCAAAGCACTATTTTCTCCATTATTTTAGCCACGCAGTTACGAATACATTATGCATTAACGTTTGTATTCACACACGAACGAACGACCGAACGAACATTTTATCGTTAATGAGAGAATTTTGAAAAAATAAAAGTCTTGACCCGTGCCTACTTACTCGTGGAGTTGAAAGATAGAGCGACACACGCATATCCTTTCCATTGATTTGTTATCAACAAGCATCAGTGGTAGCAGCAGCTGGCCGGAAGACTCTTCTGAAAAGAAGCGTTCCTGCAGCCGTTCTCAGATAAATCCTTATTCGGAGGCTGTTCTGCTCTTGTATGTACCAAGAGTGACGGTGATCAGATAGACAGAGAGCGAGAAAAAAAGCCCGAATACCTAGGTGTGTTGCCGATGATTGTGAGATTCGCGAGAGAGAGATATAAAGGGATCCAGTGAAACTAGGGAGTGAGAAAAAGAGAATTTAAGACAGAGAGATGGTAGCAGCCAGCTGCAAAGGTGAGACACAGGTGTAAAATGGGCCGGCAGTCACTCAGTTGTAACCAACTTGTAACTTGACGTGACTGATCGGGCTGGTACGTATTTAGAGCTTTAGTATCAATTGGCAGTTGACAAATGATACTAAAAATGTAAACTTTAAATCATCCGTATATGACATTATACTTGTGCTATCTCCATTAGTTTAATCTTAATAAACTATGGTTGTATACTAACTCTCGTTCTACAATTGCACGACTCCCCTTTGCTGGTGTTTTTCATCATAAACAAGTTGCAGAATTTCAAACATGCATCAATAAACTCTTGACTATGAATGTGTTGAAAAAATATCATGGTTTTGAAGATTAAAATAGTGAATATAGTAATGTAACTTCCAATTTTAAAATTTACTTATTGCAATTGAGCTGAATGGCATTAAAGATTTTTTTTTTTTTTTTTTTTTTTTTTTTTTTTTTTTTTTTTTTTGTTTTTTTTTTTTATTATATTTTTTTTCTGTGTGTTTTTTGTGTTGTTTACAACCACTTTTTCTCTATTTTCAGGTGCAGAGTGGAAAGCTGAATTATTATTATATTTAAATTAAGTTGATTTGTTTTTTAATTCAGTCGCCTAATTCAAACTGTTTTGCATGTCTGTAGATATGATGGACGAGGCGCCTTGGGAGATCTACGGATTTATGAACCACCGCAGGGTGGTTATGACCTACGTACTATCCTCTCAGAAGATGAATACAAAGTTGAACAACTCTGTGATGAGGAAAGGTATAAATCTCTCTACAACAACGAAGCTGAGGAAGCCATGTATCATGGTAATTATGAGCTTTTTATAATATTACAGCTAATTTTACTTTTTATGAAACACTTACCTTTAATTTTTGTTGTTGTAGAGGAAGAAATCAAGAGGCTTCATCAAGCTCTTGATTCAGAAAATTCGTACAGTCAAGTGGCCTTTAATTATGACGAAGAAAAGAAGTTGGGAGAAGATTCACAAAGTCCAAAACCTTCTGAAGATTCACAAGAAGATGAAGCATTTGTAGCTGATCCGGAACTCGAATTGCCAGAAGACATGATCGTAGTAAGAAAATTAGACTATAGTGTAGAAGAACTGTTCAATTAACTTTGGTTTCTAAGTGGCTTTTCTTTCACTCATCTTTTTCAGCCTGAAAAGCAAAAACTCAATGCCATCATTGTAAAAACGGCTCTCTTTATTAGTCAACAGGGGGGTCAGATGGAAGTTCTGATAAAGACAAAGCAGGCAGATAATCGGCAGTTTTCGTTCTTGTCAATTGATGGCGAGCTGCATCCCTATTATAAGCATCTCTTAGAAGCCATTAAGTCTGGCAAATATAATCCAGAAAAACAACCTGACAAGGAAGAACCCGGTACGCATTCAATTTTAACTGTTTATAAGTATAGTTATGTACCTTTCTCTTGACTTTATTTAACTGAGTGGAAGACCATATTTGAGAAAACATAGTTGTATGAAAATTAACGAAGTAACTCAATTATGAGCTGGATTTCAAATAGCAACACCTCCTTATGATTCTACTTATTTAGTAATATACGTAAGTACCAACGTTACATTTAATTATTACAAGACGCATTCTACAATATTATAAGGTGTAAGTATCATAAGTCTCAAATGACAACTCTAATTGCGGTGGATTTTATTGATAGCTCCCGAAGAAGAAGAAGAAGAGTCCGAGGAGGAAGATGAACCTTACCTACATCCAAGTCTCATTTCATCCCTCAAAGTTGAAGCTGTATGTTTGTATACCATCACTATATTTTTTTTTCTTTATAGAAAAAAAAAAATCCATTCACTTGCATCGAATAAATTGTTTTTTTTTTTTCCAGGCACCAAGCATTCCCAGTATAAACTATAAACCATCAGCCGACTGCACTTACTCGATGTTGGTCAATAAAATCACTGGGAAAGCTCCGTCTGCCAAATCATCGCAACAGCCAGAGGTGATACCACCACCGCCGATGCCTCCGATGGGTTACTACCATCCTATGACACAGGTGATTATTGCCTAAAAGTCTCAATCACGTAAATAATTGTATTTCACTCGCTGTCAACTGATCCCTCTATTCGATCGCATCCAGGGCTACCCTCCATTCCAAACACTCCCGCAGCAGTACACGCACGGACCAGTGCTGTACAATGCCAACGGCAACGTTCCAGCGCCGCAACCCAACCAAGTTTCTGCTGCGCCACAATTCAATTCTTCAGCCCCGGCTCAGCCCGCTGCCGCGGCACCTCAGGCTGCTCAGACACCGCAAAAGGAACCCCCAACACCCCTCGTACCGTACGGTCCTACGCCACCGAAACCACTCAGCAGGCCATCCTTCATCGTTCCCCCGGCCGATGTGCAAATCATCATCGACAAAATGGCGAGCTACGTTGCGAAGAACGGCCGGGACTTTGAAGCCATAGTCAAGAGCAAGGGCGATCCGCGCTTCAATTTTTTGGAACTCTCGCACCAGTACCACGGCTATTATGCGCATAAACTCACGATCTACGAAGGAGACTTGAACCCTCGCGTGCTCACGGACGAGGAGCTGCTTCAGAAGCAAGAGCTGCAGGAGGAGAAGCAGAAGAAGCTCCAGGAACTGCAGAAAAAGCAGCAGCGCATGGAGGAGGTCCAGAAGCGTGTGAAGATGATCCAGGAGAAAAAGAAGGGCGGCGAGGTCGGTACGAGCAGGCAGAGCCCCGGGAAACAGGTGACGACGGTCTCGTTTTCTATTAAGAAGCCCAAGGAGGGCGAAAACGCTGTGATAGAGAAACGCAACGCGCTACCCCAGGAGGAAAGCGACGACGAAGAGAATAGTGATGACAATGAGAAAAAGGTGAACAACAAGTCTGAGTCTCCCGCGCCTGCGGTGGAAGTGAAAGTGGAGAGGCCTCCTTCGCCGAAAAAGGAAAAAGAACAACCCAAAAAGACTCTGGAGAGGCCGGTAACGCAGGATAAAAAACGCAAAGCTCCGGCAGTAACGACGGTAACGACCACGACGACGATGACGACGACGACGACAGCGACAGCAACAAAAACCACGGTGGCATTAACCAAAACAGCAACGCCAACAGCAACACCAACAGCAACACCAGCACCGATTTCTGAGAAGCCTGTAGTGCCCGAAAAACGAACCCAAGCCAAGCCAGCAGTCCCTCTGTCAAAGCCGCAATCAAACTCGGACAAAGCTCCCATGCATCCGGAAAAGAAGGCCCCGTCGAAACCTGCATCGACAACGGACGTCACCGACATCGTCGACCTCACCAACGACGTTTTCGACGATTGCGAGATGATCGATGCCAAGCAGACAGCGGAAGCCCGAGCGAAGCACAGGGCGTTCGTGGCGGCCCGAGCGAAACTCAACGCGACGCGAGAACGCCAGCTCCAGCTGGAGCGCAGGAGGAAAGCCGCCATGTTCCTCAGCCAGATCCAGGCGCCGACGATAGCGCGGAAGGACAAGCCGCCCGCGAAGTCGGAACCGCAGCAGCTCGCGCCGCCCGCGCTGCTGCGTCAGGAAGTAGCTCTGGCCCTGGTATCAGCAGCGCCGCTCGGCAGGGAGGAGCTCGAGATCGAGGAGCTCAGGATGTGCACCAACACGCTGATGAGCAAGCTGAGGCGCTCGGAGCTGGGCAGGAGATCGAGGAGTCAGAGCAGCAGCGACGAGCACGCGGAGCGGCGCAGGAGCCACAAGAAGCACAAGAAGAAGAAGAGCTCCCACAAGAGGTAGG
>JAPYYV010010220.1:0-11449 GCA_030522625.1 Copidosoma aretas
GTGAATTATAAAATATTTTTCAAGCTATTATATTAGGCATATGGCTAATAACTTATGATATAGCAGTGATTTTTAATGCGATAGTTGTAGTGACTCTAACATTTATGAAAAGAAGAGAAATATTTTGTGATTGTGTTAAAATATAATAAACATTTTATTAGATTTAAAAATATCCATTCCACCCTTTAATTTATTAACCGACATCGATATTATTGATATTCTCGCTCTACAAATATCGATATCGTCTCGAAAAAAAACATGGTGTATAGTTTCGAAAAGTCGAGACAAGACGATACGATATCGATAAAATATCGTCATATCGTGAAGCCTTATGAAAAATAGACCGATATTGGCGAAGACTGGTTCGAGCAAGACCGGGAGTGGTAGAAGTGGGGTCGGGATTAAGGGTAAGAGCAAGGGTGCTGATGCTGATGATGTGATGGCAGCGGTTGGAAAATCGAGTTTTCTGCGCAACCCGGTGACACGGTTAAAAAGCGTACTGATGGTCAAACAGACCCGTAGGGGTAGTCACGATGATGAATTATTTTCCTCTAGCGCGAGTAGGAAGCACGCGAAGGGCGTCCAGTCGAGGGCTGCGGAGAGCACGGTGAGAAAGAGCTTCAGCCTGTACTCGCCCCTGAGAAACGCCGATGACAACAGCGAGGTACTCTAATTTAATGATAAAAGTTTTTAGTTGGCAACTACCCATACGGTCGGTTATTTGAATTATATTGCTGTTGCTTGCATGCTAATAGCTACAGAATCAGCAGCCGTCCTCGAGAAACTCGTCGAGTCTCAAGTTCTTGAATAAAATCGTCGAGCTGCAAACGGACAGTAGACCTACGCCTGCACCGCGCAAGTCAAGCCTACCCGGAACGCCAACGGACGAGGTAATATAACAAGTAGTGTACTTTAGCATTTCATATCCCGACAGGTTAAGAAACAAAAATGAACAAACGAGCCGCGATTGCACATTAATAAACCGTCAAACGGGCACCTTCATAGACTAGCGGTATTGATATAATAACAATAACAGTCATGGAGTATTTTTGAATGACCAAGTTTTTCGATCCGATCCCGATACGCGAAAAAAATTCTCGAGTAGTAAAAAGAACAAAAAAGTGGTGAAAAAAAGGGCAAAAAATGGTTTTTAAAAGCTTACCGAAAATACCGTCCAAGCAGAAACCGATAACACCGGCAACGCGGACATCTTTTTCAAGCGCGAATCCGAGCGCCGCGGCAACGAGCCGCAGCCAAAATACCAGCGGCCCCCGGACGACGACGACGACGACGACGACGACGGTGCAGGTGCACGACAATGCCAAATCTAAAAGCGCGACCGGCTCGCCTCCCGCGTCTAGGTACGTGTGAATTACTGAGTGTATAATGTATACCTTTTGTAAACCATAACCTGCGCACAATAGTACATTTACGATCGGTTTCTAGCGACCAGCTGACGACGTGCAAGGTCTGCAAGCGCCGCTTCAACAGTGAGCGGATAATTCTCCACGAGAAGATTTGCGCGAAAACGGCGCAAAAGCCGAGAAAGCAATTCGATGCTACGACGCAACGGGTCAGAGGCACGGAACTCGAGTCCTTCGCAGTTATAAAGCCGGTTAACAAAAAGCAGGTAAGAATTCAGTATTTAGCATGTTATTAAAGTATCATCCGCTCGAGTCCAACCTCATACGTTTGAAAAACACCCATAGAGCAAGAACGCGAAAGCTGAGTCCAAACCATCGGCTGCAGCAGCAACGAGCACATCGAACTGGAGGCGCAAGCACGAGGACTTTATAAACACGATCCGCTCGGCCAAACAGATGCAGGTCTATCTGGCAGCCGGCGGAAAGTTGAGCGATCTGCCGCCCCCGCCTCCCAGTGACACGAGCGACTACATCCAGTGCCCGCACTGTTCCCGTAAATTCGGTCCAGGCACCGCCGAGCGCCACATACCCAAGTGCGAGGCTGTTAAACGCAACAAAGGTCCCCCCAGTCGTCCGTCCGTGCAGCCGGTCAAGGCCCGGGCGAAGCGCTAACAAGGCCCGTTTATATATACCGCATACTTAATATCTGTACGACACAATGTTGATGATAATCTTACCGATTGGTTTTTAACTACTGCAGCTTTAAAGTCACTGAACGAAAAGCAACAAACGTTTTTTAATCATAAAAATTATTAAAATTATTGATAAATCGTAACATAAAAAAATAAAATAAAAAGCAATATCGTTTTTCGATGTCTATACCTACCCCTTTGCAGCTTTTGATATGTTTACTACTTAATGCGAAAATAGATTTTGAACAAAGCATGGGGTGCTTGATGATACGCAGGCACGAAACGAAAACATATAACTATTATGTAAGGTGTGTGTAAAAAAAATATTTGTCCTTAATGAAGTTGTAATTCAGTATACTGAACACGAACGCAACTCAATATAGAAGTGAATTTTAATTGTTGTTCCTCACCCTCTTAATACGTGAGAAACACTTTAATAAGTTAACAAAATTTGATACCTAAAACAACGAGATTTTATATTAATCAACATAGATTTTTCGATGCATCAAAATATCTACAAAACAAAAAACACGTCTATACTGAATGGACAGTAGGTATTACAACGGATACCTGATTGCTCGTCTTCATCAATAGCGGGCACCGAAACCGATACAATAAATAACTCTTCAAAACCCGTCACACCCGCCATTCAGTTACTCCGTGAAATAAAAAGATTAAAGAAATACCACCCAATCCATCAGAGTCAATGTCGGTGCTTTGATCTGCGGAAATATAGATATAACAACAAGCACATAGGCGTTTTGGTCTTTTTTTTTACTCTCTCATGCATCAGCTCACAAACACTGTATATATAGACAACACACGCACATGCTCCGGAGCAGACGACACCACCGCGCATCAGCTTATTCAGAACCCGCAGCTGCAGCCAGCAGAAGCATCAGCATGCAGTACAGCCGCATCAGTGAACTGAAATTTTTGACGTTTAACAAGTAACTGCGTCGGAAAAAAACAGTACAACTCGCGAACGATATGGATCAGCTGGTAGTTCTTATAGCGGCAGTACACCTGCTCTACTGTCCCTTCACCAAAGTCGAGGAGAGCTTCAATCTGCAAGCCATGCACGACCTTCTTTACCACGGCTCGAATTTGAACGAGGTAAAACATATCCCAGTATATCTTTATCCGCCCGGCCTATATACTATTACTACTGCCCTGATGTTTATCTACTTCTCGGCACATGCATGCATATTACTTATACGTTTGGCCAAGAATCCACACTGGCTATTTGATCTCCCCTCGCGACGCCAAATTCATTGGACGCAACGTGTCGCACCTATTTAATGTGACAGCTCAAGAGTTGTAGTAGTTGTTTTCTTTTTGCAGTCTAGTCATCAGCTATTTATCGTTGTTTGAAAAAATTTAAATCCTACTTTATTTTTTTAATTTACCTTTTTTCGAAACACCGATCAAATTTCGATGATAAAGTTTCATAGTAGTATAAGTTATAGGCGCAATTAAATGCGTAATCCGATAATACTACGCTTAAAGAGCGATTTCAATTAGATTTCCCAAAATAAATATGGACAAGTTGGAGGATCTCTAAATCTTTTACAATTTAGTATGATCATCATGAATTTCCTGGGGTCGTGCCAAGAACGTTTCTGGGACCAATAGTAATATCAAGCGTTGCCTCGCCAGTTGTCGCTGCCGCTAAATATTGGGATTTAAACAAATTTTTTTCACAATACATAGGTAAGTTTTGCTCTTCCTTTTTTTAAATAAAAAAAATTAAAAATTTTTTTTTCTCTATTCCAGTGAGAGCTGTTTTGGGCTTGACAGTGATAGCCACCTTCAGATTGTACAAGAATGCCTTGCAGACGATATTTGGGACAAAATTTACCAAATGGCTCGTACTCATTACAGTGACCCAATATCACTTTATGTACTACTTAAGTCGACCGTTACCAAATACTGTGGCTCTGCCCCTAGGTTAAACTTATTTCTGCACTTGAAAAAATTCTAAATCACTCTTTTCACAAATTGTCCTTTTTTACTTTTTAGTTTTACTTGCTCTCTATGGGTGGCTCAAGCAAAATCATGTTTTATTTATAATATCGTCAGGAGCAGCAATAATTATATTTAGAGCCGAAACTGCTATACTTTTAGGATTATTTTTGTTATACGACATAGCTTATATGAAACTAACTGTACAAAGGTAAGTAAAGAAGCTTGCTTTTGTCTTTATTTTGTTTTTCAAGTTATCTCTTATTATTTCAGAGCAGTAAAGATTATCATACCCACTGGGATTTTTCTCTTAGCCCTAACCATCACAGTTGATTCTTACTTTTGGCAACGAATCTTGTGGCCAGAAGGAGAAGTTTTTTACTTTAATACCATTCTCAACAAGAGTAGCGAATGGGGTGTATCCTTTGATAAAATTTTTTCACATTTCCTGAAGATTTTCTGTTAAAACTGGTGCATAATTTATCTTACCATACATATAATAGACGTCTCCTTTTCTATGGTATTTTTATTCAGCTCTACCGAGAGGCATGGCACTTTCGTATTTACTAGTGCCAATAGGAATGTTTTTAGATTCGAGAGTACGAGTTTTAACGATTCCTGGAATCGTATTTGTTATTATTTATTCGTTTTTGCCTCACAAGGAGTTGAGGTTTATCATATATGTTTTTCCACTGTTAAATGTCAGTGCAGCTGCAGCTAGTCATCGGATGTAAGATTTTTTTAAAAGAAAAATTAATTTTTTAATGAAACAATAAATTGTCTAACTTATCTTTGTAGTTGGGAAAATCGAAAAAAGTCACTATGGAATAGTTTTATTGCATTGATAGTAGCTGGACATTTAATTTTGAATGCATTATTTGCTACGTTTCTACTATGCTTAGCAAGCTTGAATTATCCTGGAGGAATGGCGATAGCAAAATTACATAGACTTGAAAAAGATTATATTGGACCAGTCCATGTCCACATTGACGTTTTGACGGCACAGACTGGAGTTTCTAGGTTTACCCAAACAAACCCTTCGTGGATGTAAGTTACATGTACTTCAAAAACTTGGTTCATTTTTCTAAAAAGAATATTCGATTCACAGCTACTCCAAACAAGAAAACTTGACTATATATGATCCAGAAATACTGAAATTTACTCATTTGTTGAAGGAAGCAAAAAGTAAATATTCACCAAATATCAAACCATACTTAAAAACTCATTACATATTGGACTCGATAGATGCCTATTCAAATATAGAACTTAATCATAATTCCGTGTTACCTCCAATCAGAATAAAAACAAAACCCGCAATATTTATTCTGAAGAGGAAAGAAAATATTGAATACAAACCATCAAAAGTTGCAATACAGCATGAAATTGTTGATGAAACAATAGACAAGAGCCAGAGTATAATAGATAATGAAGCACTATCAATTGATTTGGATGAATCTAGTAATTTGGAAACAATCTTGAATGATGAAGGAAAGATAAAAGAAAGTGTTACAGAACCATCAAACAATATGATTGCAGAAAATAGTAAACAAACTCCAAAAATCAAAGACAATACTAGTTCACCAGATTTAAAAAAATCTCTTGAGTTCGACTTAAAAAAAGGCGATTACAGTTCAGCAAGTGACAAAGGAGAAGAAAGACTACAACAGTACTTAAATATGTTTAAACAAGTACTTTCTAAGGATGAGGATGATGATGATGACGATATGGCTTGTGTCGATGATCAATACACACACGATACCACTGCTTCAAAAACAATAATTCAAGAATCGTCGGTACGTGGAGAGAAAATAAAAAATCAGTCTAATGAAAATGTCAATGATAAAATAAATGAAGAAAAAAGCAGTAACATTGAATTAAATAGTAATGCAAACAATGTAGTACTCAAAAACAATGACGAAGTAAAAGTAGATTATCCATCAAAAAAGGAACCAGGTGTAAATTACATCAGAAATGATGAAAAAAATGTGGATTCGAGTTATAATATTTCTAGCGAAGAGAATGTTTTCGTTCAAAAAAATATCCTTGAAAATAAAAAGTCTAATAATATAAAAGATGCAGTAAAAAAAATGATGCAAGAAAAGAAAATTGAAGGCAAAGGAAAAAAAAATGGAAAACTTAAAGTTGAAATGGTGAAAATTTCGGATGATATAGTTGCTGTTGATAAAGCTAAGGCAACAGAAACAAGCGAGCTGGGATCAAAAGAAAATAATGAGAAACAAAAAATTAATAGCATAAAAGAAACAATTAGAAACATTATTGACCAATTTAAAGAATTTGAAAGTAATCTTGACTTAGAAGATGCTTATCGATTAAAGGATTGGCTCACAGACAAAACAAATATTAAAGAGGGAAACTTAGTGGAAAATGAAAAACCTGAAAGTTTAAGTAGTGAAAAATACAAAGATCCCAAAGAAAGTTTAAAAGAAATAATAGAATTATTCAACAAGGAAATAATAAAAGAAATCGCAACCGAAGAAGAAACTAGCTTTGATGATATTGTTAATACCTATCTGGAGAGACCCCTTCCTGAAACATTGATGCGTTTTAGTGAAGAACTACACAAACTAGTACAAAATAAAAAAAATACAATAAAAGAATCTTCAATTGATGCTAACTCGAATGTTAAACAAGAACCACAAGTACAAAAAAATTAAATAATTATAAGAACAGTCAGACAAATGAAAAGTTTCAAAATAGTGGATAAAAAAAAAAACTTGTGAAAACTAGGGTTACATTTTTATGTAAAAAAGACCCCTGAACTGACTTTTGCAATAAAAAATACCAACATCGTTAAAATAGGATTTAAAATACTGTAAATATATATTTTTTCTGTGATAACAGCATTATTTGCTCGACTTTAATTGCGAGTAAATATTTTATCCGAATTGTAGTTAAGTACAACAATTTTATATAATTTAAATAAACTACATTTGAACAGCAAAGAAAATTGTATGAACTATTAAAAGCCATCATGTGCCTTAAATTATTGTTTTTACGAAACAGCATTGTTAATAATAAAACAAAAACAAAACAGAAACTAAAAAATATTTTGATTGAAAAAGTCTTTTCATTTTACCTTTCAGTTTGTTTACAATCCGTTATAAGAACAAACCACCACCAATCATCAAATTTAACATTACTTTTCCTTTCCAATATTATCGAGTTCATAAAGCATCTTAAAGGAGAGTAAAGTACAAAATACAGTCAGTCCCAACGTAATGTTGTACAAGATTTTGTCTCTCAAGCCTTTCTTTAAAAAAACCGGAACTCCGTCATCTTTCTAGAAAAAAATTAATTTTTCAGCGACAACCTAACACTTACAGCAATGAATTATTTTGTTTTACCTACTTGCATTTGGGCTTGTTGAACTTTTATCTTTTTCAGAAACGCCGGTTTCTCTTCAAATAGTTCATCTTCTTTCAACAAAGTACGCATGGAATAGAAAGACCTGCGGTTCCTACTATATACATTCTCAATCCGCGCAAAATTTGCCTGAATCAAAACAGATTGCGTTTAGAAGAGAAAAAAATTGAATTTAAGTAAGTAAAGATTGATGAAAGATTAAAACGGAGAAAAAGCCAACTTGTCGGGAGAGTAATCCCATCTTGCGCAGAAAACTCATTTTCCCTCGGGCAACTCTCGATTTTCGGTTAATTTAACGAGCGTAATTATATGCAGCCTCACGAAGCACGAACTGATAAATCGTCCGTGGCTGTAACTATCTTCATAGAAAACGGAAACTGACAATTGACGATAAACGTTTGACTTCAACTTGCTGACTCAGAACTTCTGAGTCAGAAGTCAGAACCCGAAACTATATATACCCTGTACACGTATTTTCACTCGCAAACAAAAATTTCTCAAGTGAAACTGAGGTACAAATACATACAAATACTAACAATTATATAGTAAGCTACTTACACACGTCCGACGTAGCGAGAAAAAGACTTTCCAGACGATGACGTCGATGACAAAACCCAATAACTTTCACAAGCACCGAACCAAAGTCCAAACAAAAACAATTAAGACTCACCTTTTGATTTCCCGAAAAACACGCCGCGACCTGACGGCACAAGTGCCGCCAACCCGAAAACCTGTTAAGAACAATGCCGACATTGCCGACAAACCATGATTAAACTTGGCAGCAGTGCAACACTTGGGGCATATACACACATTATATATATGTATATATATATATGCTCCAGAGGGAGAGCATAGTGGCGGGGCGCGCGCAAATCTCCTGCACGGCTGCACAACTGCACTGCAGCCTACACGGCGCTGGGGTCGCGTGCCGGAGAGCAAAAGAGAGCTGACGTCACACACTAAACTTACTGTACGTATGTATGTATACATAACATATATACACTATACATAACGTAGGTAAGGTAGCCTGCGCGTTACACTATCTCCACGATTGCGTATATATATAATAAATACATATGTACATATATATATATTTTGCCGTGTGTGCATCATCACCACGTTCACCACCATCATCTCATCTCTTCTTTAATATATCGCAGGCGCGCGAGTCAATATGGAGCGAATAGCATCGGGCTGGCAGCTCGTTCGCTGCATCAGCTTGGCGGGCTAATCTGGTGGCGCGGCGTCGAGGCAGGTCTATATAGGGTCGCCGTCGCCACCACCGCTGCCGCCACCGCCCATCAACATTCTCGCTGCTGCTCAAAGTCCGTTCAGGGTGGCCGAGGGGGTGGAGGAGGAGGAGGCTGCACAGCAGCAGCGGCGGCAGGGCAGCGGAACAAAGATGGCGGGTACGTGTATTTTACACACCACTCGGGGCTCTCTCCAACGGGCATATCCTATCTATATACTTCCATTTCCTCCCCAACCCCTTCGCCCGCCTCAACCGCTAGAGACGCTTTCCCCCCTCGATAATCGTGTCTCGCTCTCATCGTTTCAGATCTGTACGCCAAGTACAACTGCACCTACTGCCAGGAGGACATATCCGGCCTCAGAGTCAAATGCGTCGAGTGCACGGACTTCGACCTCTGTCTGCAGGTGAGGCGAGATGTGAGAGAGACAGACGACTTTGCGCCTATAATATATACCTGTATATATAATACACGTACATGCTTGCCCACGCCCGCTCTCCATACTCGTCCGTTTCATTTCCCTCCCTCGCGTGGTCGCGCGAGTGCAGTGTGCGTTTCGCGATCGCGACTCATCTCTTCTCACCCCCCCCCCCCCCCCCCCCCCCCCCGCCCCACTCCGCCCCGGCTCGTGGGCCCCGCTCCGCCCCCTCTCCTCGCCCCCCCCCCCCCCCCTTTTTGGCCCCCTGCGTCGCTTGCCGGTTGGCGTGCCTTGTTCCGCGAACATGCCGTTCGTTTAGCGCTTTGAGTTTAAATAAATATACGACATCGCGAAATTTCTGCAACGCATCATTTTTCGTTACGAGTATTACTTGCACAATGGCACTATGAGACCAAATCGAAAAGTACATGCTCATTCTCCGGTTGATTAAACTTACCCGCCGATTTCTCACTCAATCTTTTTCCATTTGTTTTCCACAGTGCTTCTCTGCTGGTGCTGAGATAGGGCAGCACAAGAACGACCACTCCTATCAGTTTATGGTAAATATCATCAATCTGGCTTGCGAAAATTGAATTTTTCCTTGCATTTTACGTCGTAATCTTATTTTATTTAATTTTTTTTTTTTTCCCCCAAGGACTCCGGCACAATTAGCATATTCAATGGCAGGGGAAACTGGACTGCCATGGAACATCTCAGATTATTGGACGCCATCGAACAATTTGGCTATGGGAATTGGGAGGATATCAGTAAACACATTGAGACCAGGTCACCGGAAGGTACAAATCATTGTCATTGATTGATGATTTATTTTCTGTCGATGGTTCTGTGTAACACTGTGTTTTTGTACTTCAATTGCAGAAGCGAAAGATGAATACATTGCCAGATATCTCGAGGGAAACATTGGAAAATACACCTGGCCACCAACAGATGCCTACACTCCGAATCTCAATGACCAAACTGAGTCGGATCATGGTCCATTGTCACCAGACTTGACGTCGCGTTTGCCCCCTCTGGATATAACACCCGAAGAAGCTAGTCAGATTGGTTACATGCCACAGAGAGATGACTTTGAGCACGATTACAACCACGAAGCTGAGTCTCTCGTGTCGTCCCTGTTTTTGAATCCAGCGGAAGATGACGATCTTGACATAGCTTTGAAACTCGCGCAGGTTGACATGTACACGAATAACATCAGAGAAAGAGCTAGGAGAAGACGAGTTGTAAGAGATTATCAGCTAGTTTCTGCCTTTTTTGCAGCTTCTCGTAAAGAAAAGTGTGTCAAGAAAAAACAGACTAAAGAAGAAAAGTACGAATCAATTTTAATTTTATTAAGAGATGTAATATGTCTGTCTTCCACCACTGAAAAACACTCTTGTGCAATTGCAGAGATTTCAGAGAACGAATGCGAGTTTTTGCACAATTTTACACTGCCCAAGAATACGAACAATTTTTAACTAATCTTGAAAAAGAGCGAGAATTGCGATTACGACTTTCGGAACTGTTCCGCTACCGAGAAAACGGTATTACAAAACACGAAGAGTGTTCACATTTTGAGCAAGTCCTAGCTCAAGCTCAGGGCCAAACAGATGTGGACCACTGGTCGGATAAAAAATCTGTAAGTAGTTCTCATATTATTGTTTCGTTTTCGAATGTTAATCGTTTCCCTTATAAATGCATACTTACATGCGCTGTTAGAGTGTAGATTTATCATTTTAAGTTCAAAATAGCTGGAAGCATTGTAGCAGTGATTGTTGCATGCATTATTCATATCTGAACTACACTAATAATTATCGCTTATAACTTAGAGTCTTGGTGTAGAGCAAATTTTTTTTTCACTTATCAATCTAAATTAAGAAAATAAAAACTATTACAATTTATACACATTACTATCAATGTAAGCTGGCAATATACGCAACAATCAAAAACTAAATCGATGTGGACAAGTCTTTTTTCAACGAATGAGCAGCAAATTTGTTTGCATATTAAAAAAGAAGCATTTGCTTTGTTAATGACTAATACTATTTTTTGTGGTGCGTGTTGCCAGGCATTTGTGAACAGATTGTATCAGTTTGCATTTCACTTAGGGCAGCAGTGGGTCATCCAAAACAATCCTACGCCAAACCTCAAGAAGAAGGTGAGTCATTTTTATTGAATTGGCTGTAATTATTTACTTGTCCCCCTTTTGATTATTTTTTTTAAATTTTGGATACCTTCAGCTTGTTAATTTTTCTTATTTTCAATTTTTTTTTTTTTTTTTTTTTTTTTTTTTTTTTTTTTTTTTTTTTTTTTTCAGTTGCTTTTATTGTTTTTTTTTTTTTTTTGCGTTAGTAACGTCTGTATAAGTTTTTAAATGGT
>JAPYYV010010221.1:0-12966 GCA_030522625.1 Copidosoma aretas
CTAAATTTAAAAAAGCCACTCCCCTGTAGATTTAACGTCCTTCTACTACTGTCTTGTGAATTTGAAGGATTCTTGCTATTTCCCACGCTTCAATAGTATGTAGGCTAGTCTATGAGCTATAAAGTATGTCCTTTAAATCAATTATCTAAAGTATTTGCAGATTCTTAAAACAGTTTTCTATAATTCTGTCTTCTCCTGCGTCATTTCTGTTTTTTATTTTTACAAAGACATTCTTCTCTTCAATAATGGATATATCCTCGTAAAATCCGTCTAGAATTTGATATAAATTCCAATACTCCTTTTTTCGTTCTCCCTATAATATGTATCATCGTTGTATCTTGACAAATTTTTAGAATTATTCTCTTATGTCTCTTTTCTTATAATCATCTCTATTTGTTTTCTGTTCGAATTTATTAATAGCTCTCCATGACTCATTTCAATTTTGCTTTCTGCTACTTTGCTTTTTTTTTAGTCTCGTTTCAATTATCGTCTCTTATTCCATTCATGCATTTTGCATTAGTATTTTATTCTATCTTTACTCTCTTTCATTTCTTTAGTATGCTTTGATTTAATCGATAACCATATTTTCTGCTCATTTTTTGTTGAGACCTGTTCAACGATTTGCAATGATCTTCCATTAAATATATATATCCGCTTCCTTGTGAGCTCTGCTTGCCAATTTTTCAATTACTTATGTTAGAAAAATAAATTATATTATTTATTAACATATAAAGTTATAAAATTTCTTATAATAATTAGAAATTTTTTTCTTATTTATGTAATAAGCTTTTAATTGCTTTATTCCGGGGCTAGGACTTCCGAGACATACACAGACGTGATGCACTGTGATTTTGGATAACAAAAAAAAAATTAAACTAAGCATACATGATCCAGTGCAATAATATAGAGCAAGTACAGTACCTTTCTTTTTGGAAACACTCACTCGATTTTTTTCAGAAAAAATTACCATTCACTTTAAATACTCATAGAACAACTATAAAAGCTATAACGAACATACTGAAAGTAATTGGAACTTTGAATAAATTTCATCACATCTATACAACATTATTATAAGACTATCTTTATACTTATATTAGTACAATAATTCCGTCGATTTATTGCTTTGATACTTATTACATTTTTATCGCATTTTAAACAATTGGTACTATTCTATTTGAGAACCTTTTATAAAATCTAGTTATTTTCTGATATTTTCTTTAGCTAAAGGGATTCTCTACTGTTTAGAATATGCGTAAATTACAAATTTGTTATTATGAACAAAATTTTTCTTCTCGTTGTATGGTAAAGATTAGTAAATTAAATTTAAAAAATGTATTACAGACTTAAAATTTGTTGTATTAAAGTAATTTATCATTTTTTCACAAATATACTTTTTTAATTTTTGTCTATACATATAGTAAATGTTATTTTAATTTATAAAATATTGAATTAAAGATATAAACACAAAAACATTAAACTTCAGAAAAATCGCATTTTTAGAAAGGTATGAGTATTGGGACAACAATTTTTTTTAAAACAACTAAAGAATGTTTAAAAAAATCGATATAGCATGATTTGTATTTGTTTAAAAGTGAAGTATCTTTAATTATTATTAAAAATCTTAATATAAACATTATGAATAAAATGCATAAGAGGCCCCTTTTTGTCTTTCTACTGAAAGTAAATACCTTTGTTTTCTTTTAAGGAACTATTTTTCAGCTTATTTTACAATCTCCGATCATGATTGATAACTTTTCAATATGAAATTCAAAAAAACAATTTTTAACATGACCATTGTTTTTCGTGCATATGCCCCTTACAGTATACTCTGTCTTACTCTAATATTACTCATGATTGTTATTCTGTTAGTAAAGATTACCATCTTAGATAAACCAGATTATTTTGAAACAAACTGATTATCGACCGATCAGCAACAACATGTGCTGAGTCAGATCACTCATTATAACTAAGAACTTCGTACGACTAAGAAAATAGTTACTTATGTTCTTCTGATCAGCTGTCTTTACTTATTGTCATGGCTTATATGTGATTATATATAAAAAAAGGTGTGCTAGTTAATAGATATCGATTAATCATCAGCTTGCCCTGCTTTTTTACATATTAAATATTTAAGAAATATATAAGGCAATTTATTAACACTACAAACAAAAATATTAAATAATCCACACGTAACAATTGATTTATTATTGCGAAAAACGTGACAGCTCTGTCATTGGCTCTTTCAATAGCTGCTTTGAAAGACACCTCATAGTTCTTACATCATGTGATGTACCGTGTAAAATTTCGACTCAACCAACAATATGGGAACGTTTTTTGAGCCGCTCTAATTCACTCCAATAGCATTTGGGAGATTTGGCGGTCAGTGTCAATTTCTCCTATTTGCTTGTTTTGAGCAGTATAAACTATAGTTGGTTGTTAGGTTCGCTGTTGTCACTACTTAAAAGGGAACTATAACCATTGTTTATTTTATATATATATATATATATATGTATATATATATATATTCGGCATATAAACGCGAATAATAATAAGGATAACCTGTATTTGTTAGTTTGTCAGTTTTATGTCCACTGCCTTCATATACATATTACTATTTAAAATTATGGTAAGGGTTAATCAAGTGCAGAGTACTTGAAAAGACATCTTAAATTATGCATTAAAAATAAAAAAAGTTAACTCATTCCAACATTATAATTACGTGTGTTATTTTGATTGCATTCTACACTTGACATTCAATAACTTAATCCTAGACATATTATAATTTATAAAAAAAAAAATGAAAAAAAAATTTGTAAAAAATGTGGTAAGTGTTTTAAAAGATCAGGCGGTTTGAGACGGCATATAAAATGCCACAATGTGAAACAAATAGAATAAGTTTTTGTTCAAAGTATTAAATGGCTTTAATTGTTTATTATTTTTCAACTTCTATGGAGAATGGGAGAAACTAACGATACTGCTAAATTTTCCGATATTATAGAATCAATATCTTGGTAATGAGAGCTACTTTTTTTCTACCCTGATGTTATTTTATTGTACATTTGTTAATATTATGTTAATCTTGAAACATGTAGAAGGAAGAAATCGAAATGAAAACAAATTCTTAATTCATGTGCATGGACTTATAATTAAGTTTTGTGTGTGTGTGTATTGTGGAATAGGTTATGAGTTGATGGGGGCATAATGAGGGGGAGGTGAGAGGGAGGGGGAGCTGTGGGAGCTGGTGGGTGCTGAGGGGGAGCGGGGGGGAGCTAACCTCTAAAAAATGGGGTTAAAAATCGCGTAAAAATGAACGAATAACTACGTGATTTGAGAGGGAGCCTTAGTAAGCCGGGGAGGAGCTAATGAGATGCGATGGGGAGCGGTGGGGAGCAGGGGGGGGGGCTAGAATCTTTTTTTGTTCATACAACTATATAATATGGGAATATGTATGTATATATATATGTATGCGTGTGTGTTTATTTATATATGTGTATATATGTAAAAAAAAAGGGGGCTTTTTTCAACTAAAAACATGATTTACTATTTCAATTATATCTCAGCTTAAGAACATTGTTAAGCGTTATATAAAAAGCAATTGAAAATGCTTCGAAATAGCTTCAATTAGGGCTCAGGTAGAGTTTAAAACAATACTGGAGTCTAAGGGTATGAGCTACTGAAGTTGGAGTTCTAAGATAAGTAAATCTCGAGATCGCTTAAAATCACAAGATTTTAAATTAAAACTTCAATTGACTATTTTTCATGATTCTAATAACTTTTTTACCTCTACTTTGGCTTTAATTAAAGAATTTTTTAAGTATATTTAACTAATTTTTTATAGAATGCTCTTATTGTATTGCGGGCTAAGCGGCGGTTTAATAATATAACCACAATATTTCAAAATCTTCGGAAGAAAAGAAATTGTTGATTCGTGTGATCGATAATAATTCAAATTATCATCTTGATAAATGTTACTTTAATCGAACATACGAGAAGGTATTCTTTGAGATGCATGCTCTTCCAATCACTGTGTGTTATTTTACTGATTTATTGATGCTTCGAGCTACTTTTAGAGGAACATACAAAATATGATTACATATTAAAAACTAAAATATTTTGATTAATAGATGTTAGGAAATAAAGGAAATTTTAACAATAACATACACTTTCAGCTCGAGTAAAACAGTGGTGGATCTAACTTTTCTTAATGAATAGTGTGAATGTATAATTTTTAGTTTTGCTGAAAAATAAGTTATGTAAAATAATTATTTAAGATCTGAATAAACTGATCATTTCTCTCATTGTTTTGAAATATTGCGGTTTGATTATTCAACCGCCACTAAACCCAAAAATTGTGGGCTAGCATGCAATAAGAGCACTTTGTAAAAGATCAGTTAAATATACTTTAATAAGCTTCAATTGAAGCCCTGAGACAATTAAAAAGGTTGTCGGCGTATAAAAAATGAGTAATTAAAGTTTTAATCCAAAATTTTGTGATGCAGAGAGACCACGTGTCGAAGAAGAGAAATCAGCTTTGTTGCAAACTATTACAGAAATTCCTTTTTTTAGAGGTGTGACACACGATCGTCGTCACACAGATGAAATTAAAGCATAAAACTCTCGATAAGTTACATTCAAAGCTTTTGAAAAAATATATTCATTTATCAAGAAGCGCTACATATTTGCAATTTCTTCCAAGAAATTCTAATACTTTTGAAGGAAAAATGTTTGTAATGACTGCTCCTGTAAAATTATACCGAGCTCAAAATGACAGTCGCAAAGCTTATCCCGACAGTCGGTTCTGTACAGCATCAATACCTGTTTTAAAATCACTTGTCTCTGCTGTTGTATCAAAACAATTTGTTTCCATTTCACAAGAGGATAAGGCACGGGTTTCTATAGGTAATAAAGCGGCGCAAAAGCAGTCACCCATCTCAATGCACGTAGAATATAAAGTCAAACTCCCTGATAATGATTTTCTTGTGCAGGAAACACACAAGCTCATCCCATGAGTGTATAATTATTAACTTATTAATAAATCTCACTAATTTGAAGATCCTGCAGCAGTGAGTTATTCAGGGCCAACTTACATTGCCATAAGAAATGAGAAACCCGATAAATTTACTGCAGTCAGCCATGCTACAGGTAAAGCATTGAATCGTTTGTTATATTACAAACTAAAAACAAAAATTGGCCGTACGATTACTTTTGTCCTACCATACAGTCACACATACAAGGAACAACTTGCTTCGCAAGTCATGTGTATTTTGCTAACAAAAAAAAAATCGACTAGGAGAAGAACCTCACTAATCATAAAGCATCTTTTTCAAAATCAAAACCTGCTGGTATTAAGGCACGTCAAATAAAAGAACTGCTGTATGTAGCAAAATATTATTAAACATCAACAGACGATGCTGAATGATGAAAAGATTTGAAGAGTATGCCGAGTGTGCAAAATTCTCAAAATTAAAAGACAACAAAAGTTCTAAATCAGATGGTTTACCAAAGATTAAATCACTCGAAGAATAATTAAAGGACCCATGGACGAATAAAAATTAAAATTCATGTAAAATAGTTATGGCGTTAAATAATATCAATCATAAAAAATACCATTGTTAATAATAATAGACACGTTATAAACAATCATAGAAGAAATCATGAAGAAAGCACCTGATAATTAAAAATACCAGCAGATAATAAAGATGCAACTAATTTCTAGTCATATTTTAGTATTTGCTTGACTTAAACAATACTAATTACCTTAAGGATATGACTACAAATACAAAAAAGCGTTTTTAGAACTCGATTAGATATGATTATTCAGGAAATCAGCTAAAAATTTTGCTGAAGAAGATAGTAATAAATATTTTAATAGAACATGAAAAGCTGTTATAGCAACCTTAATAAAACATATAAATTCAATTGTCGATCTCGATCTTACATAAATGTAACAAATCAAATGCTTAATGCCCTAAATTAGAAAAAAATGTTGCCGGATTACTGACAAATAACAAATTTTTCAAATAGCTAAGTATTTCCTTGATAAAAAAAAGCATTCACACATCAGGATCATTCTAAAAGGAAAACAAAATTATTTTTATCCTCTTAAATATGTCACCAATAAAAAATTAAAATTTTATTTCTTGAACACTGAAAATAAATCATTTTCCAAAAATCGGAAAACCATCACATCAACCTTAATAGCGTAAGAAAAAAAATCATCTTACGAACCACCAAGAGGATAAAAAACGAAGATTGTATGCACTAAGTCGTGAAATATGTTGACGTGTTTATGAGATATGACTGATTACATACACACCTACATACACAACCATACACAGATACAAACACATGGATAGACATTGTCTGCAAATATCTTATTTTTAACCCTACGTCATAAAATTTTTGTTTTGTTTCTTATATCAAACATTTTTTCTTAATAAATACGGAGTATTATTTATGACGATGCAAAAAAGTTTCAAGTCTGATACATTATGAAGGTATATTAATTCATCTTTCATAGATTAAGCTTAAAACATAGGTGATTTATAGTGAGGCTTTACCCTCTGCACTCTTCAGGTGCCGACCACCATGTGTTATTATTTTTATTCTCCTTTCCTAATTCTCAATTCAAAAACTTATTCTTAATTACTTATATATGTTAATACGTAAATAACCAAAAAAATATATAAATTAATCCAGAAATCGAAGAAATATAGTCAATATATGGAATTTGTTCACACATTTTTCAAATTATTATTACTGATTTAATATTTTTACATGTTTTTAATTTGTATCAGAGCTTATCGTCGATATATGTAAAGATTTCTTTAATATTTATCAAATTATTATTTGTACACAGATGATCAAGTGTTTTTTTTTGTTATTTTGAAAATTTTCCAAATTAATTATGAACTTAAGTGTATACGACTGTGAGATTGTAAAATTCTTACTCAATATTCGTTAAATCATTGTAAATTACTCAAATCATTTTTTTTTTTTATTTATTTGGTTTTTGTACAAACTTTTACATCGTTTGGCATTACCCTTCCTTGACTCAAAACTACTTAAATTCAATTTACCCATCAACTAATACTAACGGTATTTACAAATTACAATAGTATTTAAAACAAAATTTATACAACGTAGTCTATCGCCAATTATGTTTATATATTAACATAGAAACATGTAAGAATTCCTTGTAACATTGACATGGTGTGTAAATTCATAACTGATGAATGATAATTTTCTATTTCGGCTACGCTCAGCCATCCGCAATTCCCCTATATTTTTGTAAGATCTTCTCTATATTAATATAAATGATCCATCGGTTCCCTTGTAATACGTTCATAGCTCTCTTCTCCATATCTCCCCATTATCTTTCCTTTATCCTATATTTGTGGCTATCCTTATCATTTATTGACGCTTTTTTGTCCTTCCTCTTTTAATATCATTATTTGCTCCTTGCTTTTTTTTTATACAAACCTTCAGTCTAATATTTAAAACCCTTTTTCCCTCGTCCTTTCTACAGTCTATTATGTCAGCTTGCACCATGTTTTTTTTAAAACCGCTGATAAGTTTTTCTTTTCCCAATATTTTTCTGTCATTAATTTTTCTTTTATTTCTTTATAATATTTAGATATCTTAGGGTTCTTAATTACCATACAGCCTTTTTGTATTTCCTAATTATTGGGAGTTTTTCAACCTCTTGTAAAAACCTCTGCTGTTTTCAAGTTCTTTTGCCTAAGATGCTCTCTTTACAAGTCCTATCATTCCCCTTCTCCCAACTTTTTAATATCCTACTTAAAATTTGTTGCCTTATTTTATCGGATTTTTATTGAATCTGCCTCTTAATACTTCCACAAAGCATACATGTACTTACTTGCTCTAGTCCATTTTTAAAATTGACAAAAAGTAATATTCTGCCCTTTTCCTTTTTTTTTTTGCCCACCCTCTAGTCTTCTATTTTTCCTTTTTCCGTATAACATGCCTTATTGTTGTCTGATAAAATTTTTTTTCATTATTCTTTAATCCGTGGTTTCCTATTTCTATCATCGATTGTTTTTAGTTTGAACTTTTAAAAAACTTTCCAAAACCCATTTGAATTTTGCTTTCCACTATTTTGCTTAGTTTTTTATCGGCTTCTTTGATTGTTTCATCTTCGTCAATTTCGGTAAAAAAATTTTTTTCCATCAATTTAATTTCTGCACTCTCATTTTTTTGTAACATTCTTTCAGGTTACCAGTAATGTTTTTTTCTGCTAACTAGTTCTAAAATCCTGTTCATAAATTTTGCAATCTTTTTCCTCTTCAGGTCTTCTCATTCTTAGTATCTCTGTTAACTGTGTAATTACATTAGATAAGCTGTCCCATGTTTCTGTGATATTTATTTCACCTTCATAAATTATTTGATCCTACATTTTTGCCCTTTCTAGGGGTCTTGAGTATAGTTGTCAACCTTCTAAGATTATAAGATCCAGGAAGGATTAATATCATCTTTATATTTTAATATCGCTTAATACGTGTGAAAAAGAAAATATACAAATATTTTTCATACATAATATTGTTAACGATCTTGTACATTAAATATAATAATGTAGCTAATAATGTATTTGTCATTTCCTGTAGATGTAAGATAGTCAGTTATTACGATCCACAGATCACATCTTGTTAAGAGAACGTTTCAGAAACGTTAAACTTACAACTTTCAAACGTTTATCGTTTTGTTACTTGAATGTAATTATAACGTTGCTATAATTTGCTAAAATGTGAAAATCTTTGCTTCTGCTTCGATAAAAACTGTGCTGGAAAATTTCTTTAACGCTTCTTAAAAGTTTCTAACACGTTTCGCAAACTTACCTCAATTTAGGGCAAATGCAGAAAAAAAATAATTATTTTTTATCATTCTTGCAATACCTAAATTATTCATGAAAAATCAAAAAGATAGTAAAATTAGAGAAAAAATTACAGCTGGATGTTGGAAATGAACTGGCACTGCAAGATTACCAAGCCAGCATCTTATCAATTAGGACAAGGTATATAAGACACTCTATAAACATCCAATGGTCACTAACTCTTTACTAGGCATGATATAATTGGATAATACTGACATTATGATACTTAGCGTATTAAACAACTGTTCTAAATATTACCGTTTTGATCCATTTCTCGCTGAGAAAATTGCTAAAGACCCAAAATTTCCTTCTATACAAGGCACTAGAGTCATGTATTTTTATTTCCTGATTTACTACTGCATAACGTTAGTATACATAGTTAAAGTAATATTAAAAGTAGATACGAATAATTTTTGATTAATTTTTTGAATGATTTGCTAACTTAGCACTTTTAATTATATCTACTATAAAAGTACACCTAATATTAAATCTGAAGAGTAAATATAAAGAAGTACATGATTTTTAGAAGACAATATTTCTAAATAATATTGAGTAAAAGTACTCAAAACTTATTCAGTTGATTATCTAAACGATTCATATTCATTACCAGTTGTGAATAAAAAAAACAAGAATACATCGCAATTGCTCGTTATAAAGACGTAAGTCGTACATAGAATATTTCATCCACTCTGGCTAAGTGAATAAGACGCTAGCTTGGCAATCCTGCGGTCCTAGACATGGGCGTACCTAGGGATTTTTTCTAGGGGGGGCAGTTTTCAAATATTCGACAAAATTTATATGTATATATATATATATATATATATACACATCTATGCACACATATGCGCGTGTGGGCAAAATGTTAGACACATCAGTTAGTTATACAATGTAATTGAATGATTTGTTTTTAAATTTATTTATTTTATCGTTTATTTAATGATTTTGTATTCTCTTATTACAGTTTAAAGCCTTATTTGCATAATATTTAATTAATTTAAATGTTCGGCTTTTACAAGTTATATGTGTAAGATACATGGGTTGTAAGTAGAATATAAAGTTTACATGAAAAAAGTAATATTTCATAGATAACTGAACTTTTAATACTGTTCAAGTTTGCACAGAAAAATATAAATTAATACTCTATAACTCAGAGTGATGATGACAGGGTTCAGCTAGATTTTGGTCGAAAACTTAAATAACTTTTTCAGGGGGGGGGGGGGGCAAAAAGCTTTCTAGGGGAGGCAGTGACCCCTTGCCTAGTAACGCCCATGGTCTTAGTTGGTGTTCCATGTCCGGCTGATTTAATTCTTCTTCATTTTTAATTTTACTGTTTTTATATTGTTTCATTACAAATTAAGGTACTGCTAAACTACTGAAAAAACTTTTCTCTTTTTCAAAAATTGCACTACATTTAGGTAAGTTTCAAAAACGTTACAGCAACAATCCTACAACGTTAAAGAGGTTTAGGTGTGATATTTCTTGTTCTTTAGTAATTCTTCTAAAAATTATATCATACTCAGTTTATCACAACACATAACATGTCCAAATTTCAGAGGGCCTGGCTTCATAGTTTTTGAGAAATTAGATCGCAAAGATTTACGGTTATACACAGGCTCTTATGAAGAGGTCGTTGCCAACTGGTCACCAAAGACATATGTTCACTTCTAACTAGGTTAATTTTCGTCAAAATTTTACAAACAATGAAAATTATAAATTTAACCAGTTCATTTACTAAATACTACTGCATGATGTTATTTGCATATCTGTATAGTGGTACAGGTCCAAACAAAAGTCCATGTTATCTAAAAGTTTTTGCAATTGTAACTATTGTCTCCGTTAGTCTTTATGTGTGTATGTCAGACTTAATATGTATTCACGTGTTTTGTATACGAATACTTGTATCGAAAAGATGTACCCAAAAACTAATTTTTAATGTTGACTGTACCACGACAATCCCCTTAATTAAACCACAAGGAAACATTGCGATGTTTAAGAGACTAAATTTTGGTATTTTAATAATACCAAATCTGATAAAATAGAATTCAAACTATTGTCCTATTCTAAACGTTATAATTTTTATCTTTTTATGCGAGGTAATTAAATTTACTTCTTAAGTTTATATTGTTCCTAATCTGTCTGTTTTTTCGTTACTTATTCATGTATTTATGTTGTTACTAGCGTCAAGTTCAAAACAATAAGTAATATATTAGATAACTTCAAGTAGGCTACGCACGAAATTCAGCGATACTTTTTTTTAAAGTTTCACATCTAGTGGGAGTCTCGTAACCCATACTTTGTTTGCAAATGCGATTTTTAGTAATTTTTCCATAAGGTTGCACAGTAAATAAAGGTTTTTTTACTGATGATTATTTTAAAAAAACGATGCACCGAAATAATCTCTAATTTTACATTTATTGATTTAATATAATTATGCACATGCTGTCATAGATTCAGTAAAAATTACCAGAACACACTATGTGCGAGGAGCGTCCTTGAAGAGACACGTTTACGGAGTATGTTGCGATTTAAGTGGAGGTTACTAAGCAACTTAAATATAATAGTACATTACTTTCCAACGAAGTCTTCCATATGCCACGCATATATCATATTAGTTTAATTCATGGTATCGTAAGCAGCTCACAAAATAAAAAATAGTTGATAGAATCGTATTTGCAAATCCACACCATCAAATGTTATTTGTGTTTATAGTGATTTGAAATACAAAATCATGCAATGTTTTGTAAGCAACAACAAAATTTATTTTCATCAGGAGCTATTGTGCCAGACCACTATTATGCTTATTATGTAAGTCCTATGATTTTCCTGTTGTTTTTTATAAGTGAGGGCACACTTTTGGTTTTGCTGTTATAGTTCTCAGAAGCTCTGAATTCAATCTGCTTTTATGCGGTTATACGGATGCAAAAAATGATAAGAAGCAGATGTGAATAAGAAACTACTGACTAATACTATAGATATTAAATTAAATGTCTCGAAGCCCGAACACGATAACCGTATGAGGTGCACCTCCTGGATAACGTTTGAAGCAGGTAAACAAACCTGGAAATTTAGTTGATTGCTTAGAAAGCCAAACAAATTTTACTTTCTAAAGCTTATAATCTGGACAAGATCACTAATATGTAAGCACATCCAAACATTTATTAGCTTAATGTGATACGCATTCGATTATGATAAGTCTTAAAAGAGCTCCGGGTATGTTTTGAGTGCTCTTCTAAGTACAGTTTATTTGAGCTGAATTTTTACGGCATCAGCTTTGACATATTATGGACCGAGTTCAAATTCCGGATACAGCATTACGATCTCACAATTTCTAATAAATAACTAGTTATATTTTAATAGTGTATCGCAACTTGTTAAAATCTGATTGATATTCGAAAGTCAAGAAAACAATCATTTCCATCGATTTTATGGGGGTTTCTAAAAATTACATCGACTATAATCAATTTTTATAAATGAAAGTTTTTTTCTTTAATTAACATTCCTGTAAAAACTAATAAAGAAATATTTTCTACATATGTATATATTGAACATTTAAAGAGAGCCCAATAAAAATTTCTATTTAATTAGAAAAATTTAGTTGACCACATAAATACTAATAAATATTTAGAATAGATCAGACACTAAGATTTGGCACGAGTACAGAATTATAATTACCAATAAAATATTTAATGTAGAATATCCAACAAAATCCCATGTAAAATGAAACATCTGGTATTTATTATTAAAATGACGGGTGCAAATGCACATAACAATCGGATGAATTTTTGAAGTGAAAACTTCTTCAGCGGCGTTGTGCACTTTTTAGGATGGGGAAAAAGTTATGAACTCGCGTCAGATGAGTCAGGTCACGTGATGCTGATCGAAAATTCGTAAGATTGAGGGGAAGGAGAGTAGACTGTGCCGGCACGGGCGGTGCGGTGTAGGAGAGGAAGCAATATCCCTCTCTCTTTCTACCGCGAGGCGAGAATGTTTGGAGAGGAAGTACATAATATTTCCCTCTCTTTCTACGGCGCGGCGAATATGTACCAGGCCTGTGGGCAACTCAACTCGAACCGTAT
>JAPYYV010010222.1:0-11448 GCA_030522625.1 Copidosoma aretas
TCACATAGGATGTCGCATAGCTACTTTTTTATTCATATGATGTTCTGATGTTTGATGAAGTTGCACTCTGTATTCGAATGTTTCAGACGAACGTCACGTAAAGCTTGTACTTGAATGTTTAAACTAGTTCCATATCATGTAACGCGAGAATTCCTTCTAGATAAGTCAGCGATGTATGGCAGCAGCTCTTTCTAGACGACGATTGGTCAACACGTCACTGACCTCCATTACCACCACTGCCACAACCAGTCGCGATATTCGTCTCTTGAAATCAGCTTAAATATGAGCATCAGTGTTTGCTTAATCGTCGTACTGTAATTACGATTGAATTACAAAATGCAGAATGGTAAAAAAAGAGTATCGGAGAAGAAGATTTCAAACCTAGTACGCATAAAGCAATATAATCAAAAACCACTCCCTCAGATTTTGTGCAAAATTAATGGCTCGAATCAATCATCCAGCAAGAAATTGATAATTGGAGTTGAATACCAAAAATTGTGTCAAAATGGTTGGGAACCAATCGTTTGCCTGTTTAGTTCGGATTTCAAGGGCATTCATTTTAATGTGGCTGATTTGCATGATTTTAAAATAACGTTTTTGCACATTGATAAATACTTTACTGGAGGTGATACAAATTTAGACAACATCAAAATTTTTGTTGCCAATCGGACCTTGAGATTGACACCCAGTTTCAATAAAACGGCCATCAAAATTGAGGAGAATAGGAGACCAACTACGAGCGGAGGCATTGCGAGACGGTATGATCATAGTTTTTTCGTATAGGAAGATGTGAGTTATCCTATATTTCTCTCTCTTTCCACTCTATTCCTAACCGCCTTTCCGTGACCTGTGATATATAAAGACACACACACACACACACACACAAATGTGTTTTTAGTAAAGTTTTCCTACAAGATTCCTTTGTTTTTATTGAAGTGTTGTCTATATGTTTTGAAAAAAGAGTTGCAATAAATATACATTCATCACATTCCGACTTATAACATATATGTGTGTTAAAGAAGTTTTAATTTTCGCGCAGCAAATTGTGCTATGTATTACATATTTCATTTTCTCACTTCCCTTAGTAGGATGTACATGACAAATATCAGTTGACTCTATGCTCTCGGAGTGACATTGTACTTTATTGATGTTTGTGTTAATAGGTTATTGATGAAGGATTTTATATCATACATTTAAAAATAGTTAAGATATAGAATTTATATAGGAGTAAAGTGTCATTCATGTAAATGTGACATCGTAAAACTCTTTTCGATGGAGATGGCTTTAGTCCTTACACTGCCTCCGAACCAGGAGGTAACAGTTCTCAAGGACACTCCTAGACAAGCAATTGATAATATTCTTGACTTCTAGACGCCGCAGATCGTACATGTGCAGTAAACAGCATGCAGATAAAAAATTATTGTGTGTGTAATAAGTAAGGTTTTTAAGAAAATGCTCAATTAAACATTTTATATGATTAAAAGTTGGACTGTTATTATCCATAGTGGTGAATTGTGAAAGAAGTTTTTTTACTGTCTGAGCTTTCTTCCAAGTAGCTCCTGCAATAAGTGTCATGGACACACACACACTCACGCACACACAAATGCTGCGCTCTGCGAAAAGTGTGGTGCGCTCTCTATCCCACTATCTCTTTATTCTCTCTTCCTCTCTCACCGATTAATTTTTTTTACTTATCACTCTCTTCCACGATCGAAATCTTTTACATAGATGGTTGTGAGTTTTCCCCACATCTTTCTCAGATACACACACAAATAAAAGCTTATGCATAGTTGACTGTGAGTTTTCCAGACATTTTTCTCTCCTCCCACTCTTTTCCTGACAGCCTCTTTGTGACCAGTGACACACACCTACCCACACACCCACACTCACACACACCACTCCGTTGGGCAATAAACAATATTAAATGCTTTGGAAAAGACAAAACCGATGATTTAAGTAAAATGACTTGGGGAGAGAGAGAGAGAGAGGGGTGGGCGAGTGTCAATATTACTCACACACACACACACGCGTGGTCTAGACAGGCGACACTTTTAACACAACTTCATTGCGTGACATACACATAAGTGCCACTCTGGGCGTGTTGAAGTGAATCCCGATCGTTATGGCGTCGAGGCCGAGTGGTGGAGGATTGTTTTGACGGACCATAGTAGTCTCATAGTGTTTTTTAGAAAAATTAAAAATTTTTGATTTACCAAGTCCAAACCATAAATTGAATACCTGTTAAATTACAAAAACATTTGTACTGCATGATATATTATCCTAAATACGTTTGAGAATCGATAGTTGGTCATTGCACTCTTAACATCCCCATGTATTTTCATAAAAATAGTTTTTTGCTTGAAGTATGTTTGATGGGTAGATAAATTTTTATTAGGAAAAAATTTTTATATTCTGATACAGTATTGCTGTATGAACAATATATTATAGCACAATTTTAGCTTCAAAAGTTTTTTAATATTGGTTTTTTTCGCATATTAGAATTCGCATCGTAATGCATCAAAATCATAACTTTTTAACGTATAAAAATACGTTTGAGTACGCTCCGCCCCTAGTGAGCTTTATACATTTGTTTCCATCGCATCACAATTTGCGATATGTTTTCTCTTGATGATTTGTGACTTATTTTGTATACAGGGGCTGCTTTGTTTTCACACATATTAACTTGTCTACGTTTTCTCCTGTATCATTTCCATCGCTGTTTTGATATACATCTAGTTGATAACGTTTTGTTACATATCATAACATTATTTTCTTTAGCTTGGTTCATTGCCTCGCGTTAGAAATACGGTAGCTAGCAAAGTGAATGCTTGTTCAGCTCGATCGAAGCACAAACGTTGTATGATGCTAAGAAAGTTTTACACCATTGTAATAAGTACGGAGACAGCGTGCATTCGTTTTTCCAGAAAATAGGGACTGCTACGTGAAGTCAAAGATAGTATTTTGTGCAGTAAATGTGGCAGTGAGATGACCGAAAAACGACGTAAAAATCAAGGTCAAAACGCCTTTCTCACTACACCGACATAAACCATCGGCTAAATAGCAAATTGTCACTGTGCCTAATTTAAGAGCTTGTACTTTTGTTTATACTGGGCTTACTTATGGAAAAAGTCGCTGAATTGACTGGTCGATCGTCCGCTATAGTCACTGATTGGTTCAACGTGTGTTGCGAAGTTTGTGCTGCAAGTATTTCCAATAAAATCTTCGTGGTGTCTTGTGGAAAGACGATCGCCAGCGATCGTTTATGATGGGAAAAGCTAAACACTTTTCACTTAACTACGGAGGGGTTATACGTTGGTGCCAGGAGAGAGAAAGAGAAAGTGATAACTTGTATCGAGGCAGAGATAGAACTTGAACGGTGACTATGATCAGACTTGATAGAAGAAGAATTGCGCATAGATAGGTTTGTGCATACATCGGTTACTGTATAAGTGTTGGTGGATAGTGTCTCGGGAAAGGAGTGCCTGCACTCGGGGGCTGAAAAAGAGAGGGAGACCATAATACATTGCTTGTATCTATAGTACAGGCCAAGGCTTGCTTGGGGAGTTTCGAGCATTCTTATTTCGTTTAAGGCTTTGTATGTACCTCCGAAAATAACAGAAGCTACGTTGTTCATAACGTAAACATGAAATTTTTTTTATAAAGTGTTGCTCTCCTCATTGTTTATATTTTTTTTATCAGTTTTATAGTTTAATGTGTACGTAAATTTAATTCCTACTTATTCATGGCATTTTAAATTTGGTTGTTGTCGTAGTTATTCACTTTATTTTAGGAAGTTTTTAAATAAATACATATAAATATACGGCACAATACTGATAAGTATAATGATTCAAGTCTTATATAATATTGAAATAAAATCAACCGTGGAAGTCATCGCGAACTAGCCTTGTGCGCAACTTTGGAACAATGCCCTCCGAAAATTACTAGAACATTTAGAATATTCACTCAACTATTTATTATACATATATATATATATAATTATATACATGTGTATATTATAAGTTGAAAGTAAGATATCTTTTCAAATTTCTTACTTAATATTTGTAAATGTAAATTATTCGTTATTCTTTTCACTTTATTTTTCTTTCTCTGTTTTTTTCATTTTTTTTTTTACATTTTACGGATGATAGCGTTGTCAATTACCATATTGTTTTTTCTGTATTATATGACTGACAAAAGTCTTTCTTTTTTTTGAAAAATTATCTTTGGTTGTCCCAAGTTTATTTTCCTTTGCTGCTTTTTTTATGAACCCTGCATTTTCCCATCCTCTACTTTTTCATATACAACTTTAACTTCTGTGCAAAAAGTAAATTTCTTTTCTTTTTCTTATGCCTATTTCTAGGCTATTTCTAGGATATCCTCTATTTCCTATATGAATCCTGGTGTGTTTGCATTTAAACCCAACATATTTGTAAATCTGAATCTATTTTTTCCCCTTTTTCTTACCTTTTTCATTTACAAATCCATGCCTACCCTTCCCGCCTCTAGTTTCCATATACATCGCTGTGTCCTTGCATTTATTCACAACTACATATTTTAAATCTGCCTTCTGTTTTTTTTGTTTCATAGGCAAGTCTCCGCTACGTATGTGCAGTATAATTTTATAGTTTAGTCCATTAAAAATAATATTTGATCTTAACTTTCTACTTTAGCTCTTTCGATTAAGCCAAAAACTGCTTTGACTGCCTATTGCATCCTATATGTAGTTTTTTCCATGTTTAACAAAAATTTTCTTTTGAGAAAAATATTAATGGGTCCATATCCTTTTTTAAAACTTGTAATGCTTCCAATTCAAATTTACACAGATATGTTTCTATCATTTTTCATTCCTAAAAATTTAGATTTATTTAACAAATATAGTGAATGCATTAAATAATTTTACTGATTCATCAAATAATTGTTACTAATTGAACATTGATAAGGACTGTTTTTGTTATTTAAAATTAATATTGATACATATGTATATGCATATAAGGGTTGTCCTTATTTTAAAAATTTTTAATTTTTATTTTATGATAGTCTTAAATCGTTTCTAAATAATCAAAAAAAATTTCTGCCGAATTTTAGCTCTTAATATTATTATTAACTAGTTCCTCATGGTGGCCAAAGTTTTAAATGGAAAATAACATGAAAAAAGTTCTTTTGTTTCTTTAGAATTTTTTAAAACCTTGTCTTACTTATAAAATATAATAATACTTATGATTTATTGTAAGAAATTCGACATTCTTCAAAAAAGGTCTTTTATGATTTTTCTGAGTCCACTAGTTTTGTGGTTATTCGAGGTCATAGTTGAAAATTAAGTGTTGTATAGTGATATTGACAATTTTTTTAAAATTTTTTCTAAAATTTTCTCTCTTAAAAAATTACCATTCACATTAAATACTCATAGAACAACTATAAAAGCTATAACGAACGCACTAAAAATAGTCGGAGTTTTAAATAAATTTCATCACATCTATATCAAAATAATAGAAGATTATAGTTATACTTATATTTGTACAATGATTCCGTCGATTTATTGCATTTATGCTTATTTCATTTTTTGGCACTATTTAGTCATTTCATACAATTGTGACCATTCTATTTGAAAAACTTTCATGATTTCTAGTGATTTTATGAAATTTTTATTCAGCTTAAGAGACTCCCAACTGTTTAGAATATTTTGACGGCGTAAATTTTGATATTTTGTTATTATTAACACAATTTTTTAACTAGATGTATTGTAAAAATTTGTTAATAAAATTTGGAAAATTTATTTTAGACTAACTATTTGTTATATAAGAGTAAGTTTTTTTTGGTTTCGTTTACTTGCTTAATTATTTAAAATACTTATGGTTGGTGTAATATTAATTTATAAAATAATTTATCAAAGATATAAACAGTATTACATCAAACTTCAGACAAATCTTGTTTTTTAAAAAGGTATTAGTATAAAGAGAACAATTTGTTTAAGTAACTAAAGAATTATTAAAAAAAATTGAAAAGCATGATGAGTATTTGTTAAAAAACCAAGTTTTTTTAAGTATCATTAAAAATCTTAATACAACGAATAAAATGCACCACAAGCCCTTTTTAGTTTTTCTGCTGAAAGTAAATACCTTTATTTACCGATGACTTATAGAAGCGTTTATGCTGTGCCGAAAACAAATACACGTTATTAGTTAAGACTTTGTATATGATGTTTTCTTTCGAGAAATCATTTTTTAGCTCATTTTACAACCTTTAATCATGATTGATATCTTTTTAATATAAAATTCAAACAAGCAGTTTTTCACATATTAACTATTACTTTCCCTGCATATTCCCTTTATAGGATACTGTGTCTCACTCTAATATTATGCATGATTGTTGTTCTGTTAGTCTGTTAGTAAAGATGACTATCTTAGATAAACCAGATTATTTTGAAACTAACTAATTATCGATCAATCAGCAACAACATGTGCTGAGTTGGATTACTCATTATAACTAAAAAATTCGTACGACTAAGAACATAGTTACTTATGTACTTCTGATTAGCCTTCGAGACTTATTATCATGGCCTGTATATAACTATATATAAAACTACTTGTGCTTGTATACGGACATCGACTAATTATCAGCTTGCCCTGCTTTTTTTCATATTAAATATTTAAAAAATAAAAAAGGCAATTTATTAACATTGCAAATATAAATATTAAATAATGCACACGTAACAATTGATTCAATAATGCGATAAACACGACAGCTCTGCCATTGGCTCTCACAATAGCTGCTTCGAAAGACACCTTATATTTTTTACATCATGTGATTTACCGTGTGTAATTTCTACTAAACCAGCAGTATGGGAACGTTATTTGAGCTGCCCTTATTTCTTAATAGCTTTTGGGAGATTTCGCGGTCAGTGTCAATTTCTCTTATGATAATAATTTCAAAACATGTACATGTGAGTAATCTATGTGAAATCAAATTATAAAATCCTATATTATAATTAATTTAAGTGAGTAAGAGGTGAGTAGGAGGTGATGAGGAGGTTTATAAGAGCTGGATTTGAGCTGAAAGCGAGGTAAGGGGGAGGTGGAGGAGAAGCTGTGAGGAACCGCGGGAGATCTAAGGGGTAGCAGGGGGAGCTAGCTAAAAAAAATTGGGCTAGAAATCACTGATTTGAGGGGGAGGTGAGGGGGAGCCGTTGGGGTGCTGCGTTGGAGCGAAGGGAAAGAGGCTGAAACTCACGTTTGTTCTTACAACTATATAATATAGGAAGATGAACATGTATATGTATCAGTAGAGCTCCACCCCTCCACGCGCTCTTCGTGCCAATCTATTACGCCTTCATGCCGACTTTTCGTAGACCACTGGATTTAAAAAAAAAGTTTTTGAATACATGTTTTAATAATAATAATTATTATATTTAATAATTATAGCACTATCGTTCGACGGCCTTAAAAATAAATAAATAAAATGGAAAACATTAAGAGATAATGCTGTAACGGTGTGGCCGTTACACGCTTGCCGCCGCAAATGATTCGTATAAAATATCTGCGAGCGGGGAGAGAGAAGCGCTTAAGAGTAGAAGCAGAAGGGACTTGGTGCAACGATGGCAAATCAGTCGAGCTTGGGGAGCGATGAGAGTCGGTACCCTGTAACCGTGACCACGTACTCCGGAGTGCGAGGGTAACTCTATCAGTGTAGACTCGGTGGCTTTGAATAGGTACTTCAATGCGCAGAGAGAATAACCCAGGCGTGCGAGTGGATACGCCGTGTGTGAGGACGACGTGCGGGCGGTTTTAAGGTTAGGAGAGCGGTACTAAAGGTTGCGTGCGACGCATGTGTCTTCCACGAGGATGAACTGGTTGTACTGTGGTACAACGAACGATCCCGACAAGTAGGCTGTGGTATTCTTTCTTCGGGGTGTCGTTAAGGATACACCTGGACCAGTTATCGACGATACTCTCCAGTCGTCTTGACAAGTTGGCTGGCTGGCAGGGACGCCTGCAAGTTATAAGGCCAAGACCACCAGGCCTCACGAGGAAGCGTTCCCAAAACCTACGCACGAAGCAGACGCATGAGCTCCCGGAGTGTCCCGGAGCCCACATATGAAACAGAAGCACCAAGCAAGCACGCGGGTTCCTGCAGTGGTCCGGAGCGAGCGTCGAGAGAAACGTCTCCAGGAGATGGCATGAGTCGCCAAGTCATTGTAAGTACGATGGCTTCTATTGTAATCAGGGCAGTGGCCCTGCTATAGATGCGTGCGTGTCATCTCGTGTTGGTATGCTCGCGACCGGAATAGCGTTGTCCTCTATTTCAAATTTGAGGTATTTATAAACTCAAGGCTTGGATTATTTGTGCACTGTCTTGTTTTTATGGCGAATGCGTACGCCTATTTGATTACTCGTTGATTATTGTTTTATTTTCGATCCGATCGCGTTTGTACGTATACACTCACACACACACTTACACACATTATCTCGTTTGTATTATTTTATAATTGATACGATATATTCAGTTGTAAGTTGATAGTTATACGAGTTGTTGTCTTTTGTGTGCATAAGTGTGTGTGACATCTTGCCCTTCAGCCCTATACCTATTAATAGTGCTCCAGTAGGAGCCTTTATAGCTGCAACGCGAGTCTGGGAAACGCGTGCCTTGAGAGCTGAGATCGCGGTGCACTGGGTGCCCGCGTTAACTGCAGGTAGGAGAAGCAGGTCCGCCGTGGCCTGCGTTGTTTACGTTGCGTGTCACCGAGGGTTTTCGGGCATCACAGGCCCGATCGAGGATCATAGCGGCAGAGTGACGATGTTCGTCCTGTTCCCTTATGTTACCCATTCCCACGCGTGTATACCCCGTAACATGGTGCCCGAAAAAATTACCTACGGCAGCTTAGCTCAACATACGTCAGTCGCGAAAAAGACGTAATCCATAGTATAGGTATAACGTAGGTCGTACGATACGCGGGCAGACAGCGTATAGGTCGTGCACGTAAACAATACGAACATTGTTGTCGTGATGGTTTTCAAGTCTCTGTCAATTTTACAGACTCAAAAAGTGATGTAAACGAGTACGAGAGAGATAGGAGAAAACAAATTTCATAATAGATTTCATTTCTTCGAGTAGGGACAAACAATCGCTTGCACAGCGAGTATATATACAAATACATGGCACACATCGGGTGTGCTGATGTGCATGGAAAGTCCGAGCATGTTGGATCGCTCGTGAACAGTTGTTCGTATTCGGACGTCTTTATAAATGTCTCTCTCGCACACCGTATGTGCAGCGGCACGGGTGTTGACGAGTGACTGTGTTTACAGGTACACAAAATACAAGTGTATTAATAATAAACTATACTACACAAACACACACAAATTATTTGAAGTTGTTGTATCTTAATTAATCTTTTTTTTGTATTATTTTCTGGTACAAGAACATTTATTTGATTGATTTGATCATAAATACACATTGGTAGTGGAACAGGATAGCAATTGCGTCAGGCTAACGTCCCGGCTTAAAGCTTCCTGCACGGCAGCTTTAAACCCCAAGCTAGACTCTTGCGAGCGTACGCAGTCACCAGCAGTCAACTGTACATATTTTTTTTTTTGCACGCAAGCATTCAGAGATCAACAATCAACGTCAAGATGCTACTGCTAATACTTTTGTTGCTAGTCAAGATAAAAGCAATTACAAAGGGGGAAGCAGCAGGAATAATTTGTTATTTCATCTACCAACATAAAAAGGAGTCATTCACGAAGCTGTTCACAAACAAGAAATTCATAAAAGCAGGTGATGACTTACTGTTTAATGACTTTACGAAGTTATTTAGTGATTTGGAATAGCGAACTTCGCTGTTGATAAAAGAGGTACAAAATGTACACTTTCAACGAGGTAAAAATCATAATCGGCTCTTAAGTGCAAATACCTTGCAGTTACAGCTTTCGACAGTTCCCGGGGGCTCAGTCTGAGAGGGAGGAGATATTCTTTTACCAGGCAAGATGAATTCCTCTCCTGCGTGGCATGATAACAGACTTCAAAAGAAAGATTTCGGCAAAATAGTAAGGCGGTGGAGACTAAACTTTTCCTGTGCGGAGCAAGAGAATTTTGAAGTGTTTCTCGTGCATGTTGAAGAACGACGGAAAATGTCAAGCATGACGAAGGATAAGCTGTTTCTCACACTTCCAGAACTACTTACGAGGGTAGCAGCTACGTAGTTACGTAACGAGAGATGTCACTGGCTAAGCTATAAGGACTTTATGACCGACGGAAGGCTTTGATTCGGAGCAGGGGAAGAACTCCAGTGCCGCCTGGCTTCTGATGCCCAACTACAGACTCAATACATGGGAGAGCCCGTAAAAGACTATCTGACACAAATAGAATCCATCGTTAGTAGCAGAGATTAGTAGAGAGATTGCTAACGCCAATGCTACTAGACACGTCAACTTTTCAAACCAATAATTCGAGCGCCACGCCATGGCCAGCCGTCGAACCAGGCACACATCTTACTCGACGAGAGGCTACGTCACTAAAGGGGTGGAGCCGAAGTGTGTGCCTGTGAGTGAAAGAGAGAGAAGTAGACATGTGCACGCATTGGTATACAAGGTGCTACAGGAGCGGAGGGGAAATGTATATAGACGCTGTGTGTGCCTGCGAGTGCGAGATGGAGGAGCAGGCATGTGCTATATAGGTCTACAAGGGAGAGGACTCGAGAGGAGAAAGGAAGGGAGATGCGACCGATTATGTCTATGTATATACAAGGTACAGCTGAGCGCAGCAAAACCAACCTAATGTGCACATGTGCAGGCGATGATTGCGATGTATTTCTTTTACTACATGCATAGCACTCTTCAACTTATATCATGTACAACTGACACGCTGATACACGATATTGTACGCATCAACCTGTAGAGAACAATTAATTATCTCTTGTTATCTAGTTAGTAATGAACTAGCTACAGCCCAAGCGCTGGAGGTTTCCAATGATGATATGCCGCTTTGATGCATCTCATATCTGCTGTGTTGCTAGTCCAGTTGGTTAGTGCGAAATGTCTGGCTGAAGTTTTTTGCGGTCCGAGGTTCAAATCTCGCATGACTCGAATTTTTTTTTGCAATCTATCAGTCTATTTAAATTTTTTAAATTTATTTTTACTCTTTTTAATCCATTCAATTCAATTTTTGCGTAAAAATGTATTAGATTATAAAGTTTCATGAATATTTAAACTATAATCAAGGTACAAACAGTACGACCTTAAATACATATAGGAGTTTGTATAAAAAAATTTTTTTTTTCCACGTGCAAACCTGCATAATCGATGAAACTTTTTTTCTACATATACTAATATATTATTTACTCCATTAATATTATTTATTAAAAATCATGGGATATTTTACGTTTTCCAAATCAAGATTTCAAATAACAATAATGAATTGCTGAACAATTTTTTCCACAAAAATCGACGTTTATAC
>JAPYYV010010223.1:0-16688 GCA_030522625.1 Copidosoma aretas
AACGTGTGAACGGGGGTCTCGGTGCTCTGCGGAATGCGGTATAAGAATAGAGAGAGTGATGGTAGTGGGGGAACTTTCTTTGACGGATTCCGCAATCCGTAGCTCTATTCCGTGCACGTGTGACCGCGGCCTAAGGCGTCCAGTGTGAGAAAATGTGAAAAACCTACATATGTATATTACAAGCATTACCTTTACTAATTGAATCGTAAAATTTTACTAATTTAGCAGTAAACAGCCAAATAGTCTAAATTTAACTTATTTTCCAGTAAAATAAAGTTTATTTTTTGAACAAGAATTTTTTTTACTACTTCCTCAGTTATGTATTTTACTGTTTTGTGAGTGAAATTGAGATTTACTTGTTTGATAAGTAAAAATTTAACTGATTCCACTTTAGAGAGTAGGTATGTATACGTATATACATATATATGTATATACGTATATATTGCACATCGCGCAGTTGTGTTGCATTTTTCCACCAGTTCCGTCATTCAATTTGTACACTCGAAAAATATAGGTGTATATTTTTGCTTGCAATTCATTTACCTTTAATTGCCAGCTCTTTGTACAGGAATTTTCTCACAAAACATCTATCTGCCCAATTCAAAATGACTTTAACGGTAGATATAATGCATAGTATACAGCTGTGTAAAGGCGATTACACTCATCGGCAAATCGCCCATTAGAAAATTCATAATTAATCTCAACGACGATCTGCCGAGGCAAGCTGATCTTTCGTACGCGCAAAATATACTTATTATCGAGACGATTGGTCGTTTTAACAAGCGCAAAAAACAATGTGATCTCGCTGCGCAGCTAACTCGCCACTCAAGTGCACGTTATGTACAGAGTAAGTATATATACAATATAACAATCGCTGAATCGCGTACAAAGATTGATGTACTAACATAATATACTTATACTTCATTTCAACTTTGACATCAATCTCGAGTATACCGGTATCTGTTTACATATAAAAAATATTTGGTGGTTTTACGAGGCAGTGGTTTTTGTAATTGCAATTGTTGCGGCGCGGGTTTTATTTTATACACATGTAATTGTATAAATATCCGTATACCATATACGTGCAAGGAATACAAATAATATATACGTATGTAGCCCGAATCGTATATCACCGGTTGATGAGGTCTCTTTCTTGTACAACATCCGATCGCATCAAGGAATTTTGCACATGCACAATGCTCAATGTACTAGTCTTCAATAAATTCGTCATTTGGATCATTTGGAGATAACGCTGGCTCTTAATTGATATAATATACATTGCAAAAAGTAAAATTCCAACATCTGCGTTGTTCGCTGCTTGCAATGGACAAAATAGTCTCAACATTTATAACAATACAGTTTTATGCGCAGAACGAAGACATAGCGCGGGCCAAAAACTCAACGTACTCAACGTTGTACCCCAGCTTACCAGACTTTGAAAATATGATGGATGGCGAATACCTCAAGCTTCAGCCGCCTCTGTCGCACGTTAGACTCTAGGCAAACTGTAGATTGGCAGGTAAAAAAAAGGAAAAAATATGAGCATATATTGAAACATGAGTAAATATCTTTGTTTAATTAGAGCAAACAAGATTTATCTTCCGTAGAAAATCTCCTTCGAAGGTCCCCTTCATTTGAGAATAAATCCACTGAATGTCCCCAGTACCTGTAACGATAGAATGAAGTCGATTAATTTTATGAAATACCAAATATTGATTTGCATCAGATATTCTCAGACTCAAAGCATTCATGGTGAAATTTTTTATATAGTTGTACAGACTGACCATAGCTTATAACATCTGATCTATAAATTATGAAATCTAATAGTAATAAAGCTCTAAATCAGCCTTATTTATAAAAAGATAATGTTGAGAAATATGGGCCTAGGTATAATACTATTATCAGAGACTTATAATCTGAATAAATAGTATACAACAGCATATACTTTCCTCTTTTTGGAGTAAAAAATTGTACGTAATGTCAAGGACACTGCGTACTCATTGGCCATCAGTTTGTGGACAAGAAGTACTTTGAATGTGAATACTGAAAGTACTAGAAGTGTTGTACTTAAAAATCTAAAAAAACATCCATACCAGTACTGTCAGATCCAAGAGCCAAGCTGCCTGGGTAAGCCTCTGCATGCAACGAATACTTGTGATTCACTACTTCAAAGTTGTCATTGCTGAATGCAAGCTTGTGGTTGGAACTGCATATGACATGGTATATCGGAGCTGACAAGACGTTGGTAGTTGAGGTACAACCAAATCTACTTGCTTCTTCGTGTTGTTTCCCAAGCTTCCAGGTGCACTCTTTGCATCCAGTTGGGTAGCTAAGGACCCAATCCGTCATCCTCTACAGGTGTGGCTTGGTTGGGCTGTGGAAAAAAACATTTTATCAGCAGTGCAAAGCTCAAAATAGCAGATAGGTAATCAGAGGAACCTCTAATCACCCTGTTGAAGGACGTACTGCTTTTTACCTTGCCATTGTTGAAAATACTGCAGACTCTCCCTATTCAGTCTCTGCCAGGTAGTACTCCGGGTGTTATAATTCATGTAGTCTATTAGACAAACTTTACTTCATCTGAAATCATAGTTTGAAACAAAGTAAATATTTCTTAAAGTAAATAAGATTTGTACATATTTTACAACATTCAATTTAATAAAAATCAAAGCTTTATACTTATCTGACAGTAAAGGTTAATTTTGAAACATGTATCTTGATGAACACCACGTACGATGAACTTTTACTTTATGTCGACTTCATGATGATGACTTATACGGTTTCATTTATACACTCTATGATACTATTAATTATTATATAATTGTCAAAATGTTTTGTGTGGGATACACAAATCAGAGTATCATGATACAAGAAAATACTTAAGGTGTACGCGCATGTTGCAGACTGCAGACTTGCAGTCCTTGCAGAGCAGATAGCAACAATCGATACCATCTCAATTCTCGATTATAAAAAACCTCGACCTCCCTCAACACGTACTCGACAGTCGACACTTCCCCTCTTCTTCTGCTCACTTATAAATTCACATACACACACATACATTACATATATACATGCTACAGCAGTATGGCTATATCATACTGCAGAAACTGACGGTCAGATACGGGTGTCTGACCGTCAGTTTCGACCGAGTGAATCCTCTTCACCCAACACTGGGGCTCAGAACCGATGCACAGCTAGCACCCTCTGTAGCAGACAAAAGTCAAAAGTTCTTTCAAAGGAGGCGTCACCTCTACATTAGCTCGGAGTACATAGTTGCTTCTTTGGTTACTAATGTGAAGAAATTTTGGAATAACATTTTCCCCGTCAATAGGGTAGGGAACTATAATTTTCTGCAGATAGCCTTTATGCGATAATATACAATGTCACATTAACGTATTAATAACCATTATTTTAAGTAGCTTACCGTCTTTTTAAGTTAAAACGTTGATGGCAATGGAATAATAACATATTATACACTACTTATAATTTAAAAAAAAAATACAATTGGTGGAAAAATACATTCATTCAACAATCTTTATTCACTTTTCATATACATTTTTATTTTACATTCAAGTTATGATTATTTCTTTTCAATTAAAGAACAACTGCATATATTGGCTTCATAAGCGATGAGTATGCAATACAATAGGCTGCGTTTTGCTTTTGTTGCGAATGTTAAGGTATAATCAGCCAACGTGTTTCCTGAAAAGGACTAAAAATATAAAAAGAGTACAAAACCTTACAAATAATAGCTTACAACATAATTATATACATTTAATTAGTAAAACATTCATTTCTTTGCATAACAAGCTACTGAAAAAAGATTTTAAGACATTTCTTTCATACTAACATCTTTATAATACATTTCTGTCATACTATTTATAGACATTAATTCACATAAATTGTTCGTATACCTTGGAATAGTTAATAATTACGTAAGTTACAGAAATACCCTTACTTTCGAAGTGTTTTATATAGTTTATATAACGTATATCGACATTTTATCCTATAGAATTTTGACGGGTCTCAACTCTCAAATTTTCAAGCAATAAAATGCCGTATCGATACAATACTGTTTTTTAATCATGCTAGTATAATTGAAGTGAATATCGCAAAAGAACTATGCAGAGGCGGTAAACTAGGGCATGCTAGGGTCTTGTAAAGTTTTGAGCAAATATTGCAAGAGCAAGTTAAAACGGTTTATGTCCACAATATCGTGTGCCACAGTGTCAAGATGAAATATTTTCGAAACAACAACTTTGTGAATAGTCTTTATAATCGTACATTAGACCCTAGTTTCGTGCAACCGTATTTTTGTTTGAGATTTATACCATAATTATATAGTGGTAGTAAGACTCAAAAAATCTGATTAAGTATATTCTCACTGTTACAGTTTTGCATGCTATTAATTGTAAAATATCAGCTAGAACCGGATGACCCAGTGCACTCTCCGGACTCGTTCATATATTCATAGAGCTAAAAATAATAATTAAGTAATAAAATAATAAATCACCCGGAAGGTTAAAATTTCTAGATTGTTCATTTATACGTTTATTGTACTACTCTATTTGTTTTACTTTTATAAAGTTTAATAATTGAAAAATTTTAATTACTAGGCTTTCTGGCATCACGAAGGTTCTCAGCCAACTTTCTTGCCATTAAGGTAATTAAAAATTGTAATAATTAAGGGCAATCATGATTCACAAAGAATGCCAGTGAGTCAATTATTTTGCCAATTTTCAATAATTACAGACTAGTAGGTTGTGAGCACACTTGGGTAATTAGGTTTTTTTATGTGTTACATACATGGCGGGAAGAACTGCAGTAATTTTTACTGTAAAAGCTTACGTACAGTTGGAGCGCCAGTCTGGCTACGATAGTTTGTATACAAAGTTCAAGTACATTTTACTGTGATTCACGGTAATTTGTATAGTAACGGTATTATTTGTCTTAAATTGTATACATATATATTATTCTTACCTACGTTAATTTTTACTGTTGCTTATGGTAATTTTTTATTGTTGGCGACATTAATTTTTACTGTTTTTCATGAGGGGAAAAATTACCGTAGCCAGTAAAAATTAACGTAGTCCAGAGTAAAAATTATGTATTATTCCCCACATAGCATCGTACGTTTCTGAAACGTTTTTGAAATGTTTCATTGGAAACTTAGAAACGTTTCAACTCAAGTCTCCGAAACGTTTCTGAAACGTTTTAGAAACCTTGAAATGTCCGCTCTAGAGCTGATACGAATCGTCTCTGAAACGATCCCAAATTTAGTGAACATATTTACAAAAATAATTGTTCATTATTATTTTATCTGTACCTAATATCATACAAATAATAGTAAAAAATAGAAAAAAAAAAAAAGCGGCCGGATGTGGGGCATGAACCGGGACTGCAAGAACGAAAGGCAAGCATCTTATCCACTTGGCCAAAGTGGTTAAGATACCTGATCTGTAATTTACGTCCATATAAGCTGCAAAGGCCATGTACTTTTTTTTGTTATTTACAACTCAATTGTACACATATATAACTATTATAACCTGAATGTTTTGAAAAAATTTGCAAATTAATATTTGTATTTTCATGATTTAGTTGTAAAATACAAAAAAAAAGTACATGGCCTTTGCAGCTTATATGGACGTTCATTATAGATCAGGAATCTTAACCACTCTGGCCATGTGGATAAGATGCTTGCCTTTCGTTCTGGTAGTCCCGGTTCGTGCCCCACATCCAGCAGCTGTTTTTTTATTTTATTTTCATTTTTTACTATTATTTTTATGATATTGGGTATAGATACAAGAATTAAGAACAATTATTTTTGTTAATATTTGCACTAAACTTGGAATCGTTTCAGAAACGTTTTGGAAACGTTTCAGAGACGTTTCAGATCAGCTCTAGAGCGGACATTTCAAGGTTTCTGAAACGTTTCAAAAACGTTTCTGAGACTTGAGTTAAAACGTGTCTAAGTTTCCAATGAAACATTTCAGAAACGTTTCAGAAACGTACGATGCTATGTGGGTCAAGATAAATATTACCGTTACCATAACAATTACCATAAATACGGTAAAATTTTTTTAGTTATCATCGATGGCCTTACAAATAAATTATGATTGAAACTATTAAATAAGACCAGTAAGCACTCTTTGTTACAATGCTTCATTTTTTTGAATAATAATATAATTAGGTCCAGTAAGTGCACTGGGTCCTCGGGTTTAAGTTGTTCTTTTTAAATAATAGCATACAGTGCTGTATAAGAGAGAATCTCTTATTTAATTTCTACGATATCCACAAAAACGTATTTTTTGCCTTCTAACCTCAAAATAGCACCTTCGCCGCTTCATTTTAGGTTCTCAGACAAACAAATAGTATACGTGACACGTTCAAAAAGGCTTCTTTACAAACCTCGTAACGGCCCTCGCCTTCGACTCGTGCCGTAAACCTCTAAGTTCGTTAATACTAGCCTTTGCGAACTTGTTCGTTATCAACTATTTTAACATCCCCTGCCATAAAGTTCGTTCCTTATGCGCCATCTACTAGCCCGTAAACCGGTGCATGTAAACCCCGCAAGCCTCATGTCACAACGGACTCTGCTTTGCGTTGTATTACGCCCTTCTTTAATACAGTGCAGCATTAAGTGAGTGCAGCGCGAGACAGTATGTTGTGATATCGGCTTTAAATTTTATTCCGGGCCAGCGTTGGTGTACCACGCGCATGCGCGCGGTTTTCTCTCGGCTCTTGTAAACAATTTTCTGCTTAGCAGAAATAAGTATTGCACCTAGATCCTTTAGCCAATTATTTTGCTAAACAAAAATGACTGTTATACCATCTATAAACTTCATATTTCACGAAAATGATTTATTATGTTTTAAAACCTAACAATTCGTAAAACTTTTGATTAAACATTTCATGACGTGCGAGCACTTGACCGCGATACGGGTCAACTGTTTGCATCGGACATGTTCTTCCCTATTTTCTTTTTTAGATACAACTTACAGATTTTGTTAATTTGAAAACTTCAATTCATAGTTAAAAAAATACGAGAACAAATAATAAATTAAATGTTTGTGTAATCATGAAACATGCAAGTACATCGTAGTTTGCTTTAGTCCAAGCCTCCGCCAAGATACTGGACTGCTGTAATTATAATTTTTTTGCGTGTACAACTTTCATTCAGACAATTATTAAAAATAAGATAAACGGTAGCTCGTACATATCAACAGACACTTTTGCTTTAGCCTGAGCCTGCAAACTAGACTGTACTGCAAGCATTATTTCTCTTTGTTACTGTTCTAATTTCTATCACATTATCTGTGATAAAAGGGTCTAATATAACTGACTGGTACATACATGTACGTCACACAAGTCACAGTGACAGAGATATTCTAAATTAAGCATCGAATTTGCTATTTTAGCTTACTGAAATAGTACATTGTTGTAGCCCAAGTCTCCGTAAGGATACTAGACTGCCACAGATGTACAATTTTGGAAGAAAATCGACAATTTTGGGATTTCCAAATCTTCAGTACAACTAACAAACTTATCATCAGATAACTGGTTTGGGATACACCCAACGACACAGATATCACATGAATTGCAATAATCACTTGAATAACAATATGTTGAAACATAATAATATTAAAAAATATCTTATAAAGACTTTATTACATACGTATAAATGCAGAAGTTTGTATATAGCTAATATTTTCGAAAGATCACTCAGAATCGCTTCAGTCCGAGCCTCCGTTAAGATACTAGACTTCCGCATGTCAAATTGTTTTCATCGTGCAATGAATCATAGATTGCTTTAGCCCGAGCCTCCACTAGGATACTGGACTGCTGCATTTTATAATTTTTTTGCCTGCTCAACTTTCATTCAGACAATTATTAAAAATAAGATAACAACGCCTATCTTCTGCATACATATGGTGTACATCTATCCCTTTAAAAAAGTTGGTACAACATAAAACCTTGATTGCTAGTTCGTACGTACCAACACACACTTTTGATTTATCCTGATCAGCAAAGTACACTGTACTGCCAGCATTATTTCCCTTTATTACTGTACTAGTATCTATCACATTATCTGTGATAAAAGGGTCTAATATAATTAACTGCTACATACATGCATGTCACACAAGTCACAGTCAGAAAGCTGTTATAAATGAAGCATGGTATTTGCTATTTTAGCTTACTGGAATAGTACATTGTTGTAGCCCAAGCCTCTGTAATGATACTAGACTGCCACAGATGTACGATCTTGTACTGAAAAAAATCTTGCATACAACTTATAGTGAATTTTCTGACACAAATTACCATGCTATACGGTAACCATGGGACCAAAGAGTCATTGAGGGCTTTTTACCTACCATTAACAATTTTTACGGTGACAGAACGGTAAAAACGATTGGTCACCCACATAGAGTTCTCCATACAAAAATGTTTTTGCTATTGGTAAAACATACACCATAGTTATAGCCATAGCTAGAGTCGACGCGGTTATCTAAAATATCTCATTTAATAACAAAGAAAACTATTTAATTATATGACGTTTTACGGAAATTTACTTGGATCAACATACACATCTCTATGAAATGATTTTGATGTTACATTAATATGTGTTCCGACCTTGTTATTATTTATGTTTACATATATATATATATATGGGTGTGTATTTACACACAATATATTGTACTCATACTTATACTCTCAACTCTCCAAATGCATGAAAGTATTTTTTAAGAACTTGGATGTAGTACAGCTTCAACGATGCAAACATATTTCGTCACTTTTTATAGATATTTATTCAAAATAATTTGAAAGCGTTCATTAAATTTAAATCAAAAAAGTTCATCGAGACATATTTTTAGCTAGATATAATTACTGTGATAGATGTACACGTATGATTAAGTAAACATTTTATTGATAGATTTGAGAAAAAAACTGTTTTTAATTATATTAGATTTTTTATTAAGTTTCGACAATAATCAAATTATACGATATAAGGTAATCTTTGAAATCTTGACATCACCATTAAATTTTTAACAGTACACCTAAATTAAAAATAAACTCGATGCTGTCAAACACTGAAATGTTTAGATAATAGATCAACGCTTGATTCATTAACGAATGATTACAAAAAAAAATTTACTACATGACTACTGATATCGATTGCGAGGGATGTTTGCTGGGTGCAAAATAATTCTGTCACGGTCAAAATTTTGAAGGTTAGGGGAGAAGCCATAAATGAAGCATCAATCCCACAATTAACGTTGAGCACGGTAATTTTTGTCCAAAAATTCACTGTACCTTTTTAGACTATATATCTCTCACTTTGGAAGAGAATATTTAATGTTTAAATTTTTGAATCTTCAATACAACCGACAAAATTCTCACATGATCAGTAGTTTGGGATATACCCAACAACACCCATATCAAATGAATTGCAATGATCACTCAAATAACAATATGTCGAAACGTGATAATAAAAAAAAAAGATCTTATAAAGACTTGATTACACGCGTATAATTGCAGAAGTTTGTGTATAGCTAATATTTTCGAAAGATTGCTCAGAATAGCTTCAGCCCGAGCCTCCGTTAAGATACTGGACTTCTGCACGTCAAATTGTTTTCATAGTGCAATAAATTATAGATTGCTTTAGCCCGAGCCTCCACTAAGATACTGGACTGCTGCATTTTAATATTTTTTTGCCTGCTTAACTTTCATTCAGACAATTATTCAAAATAAGATTGCAACGCCAAACTTCCGAATACACGTAAAACACTTACATCCCTTTTAACAGCAGAAAAATTGAAAAACAAGATTTTCAATTATGAATCGTAAGTGATATAAATTGTTCGTTTAATAAGAATTGCATTTATATTCTGTAAGTTAACTAATTCTTAGATTTTTCTTCAAATACTGTGGTGATCGATGTTTGATTAAATATTGGGGGTCGGCACGCAGAGCGCGTAGGAGTCAGGGGTAATATTAATTTATGAATGTTTAACCTGTTTTGCTTTATCGAAAAGATTTCTTGACAGTAAGATTTTCTTTGATATTATATTACTTATTCTGGAAAGGTATAACATGTATTGTATAACCTCTAGCTTTATGTACAAATATTGTATTAATATGTATTACGTTCTGTAAGAAGACGTTTACCTGCATAGTAATACAATTCAAACTGCATCAATGACGATTTAGATAGTTGACGAGCACGACAATTACACTTTAAATATCAAATTAAATTTGTAACGAAATCATGATCAATTTATTTAGTACGTACAAATTATTTATACCTATTATTCATCAGGATATAACTTCTGGAAGAGTTCTCTGGTAAGTAAATAGCATAAATATACACTGAACTTCTACGATTTTTAACTTTTGGTACATGGTATGTGAACACGATTTCTTTGCACCTATTGCTTTTCTATACATACTATTTTTTGTTATAACATGTAATCAACTTATTTTTTTTTCTTGTACAATGTACATTTTCTTGAATACATTTACTTGTGATTGTAATATTTCTTTAGTTAGAAAAACTGTCATAAAGTCTAGTAATGTGGATCCTTTAAGTAAAATTTAAATACAATATACTAAGTTTTGTAAATTAAATACAGAAAACATTTAACAATTTCAGAATCCAATTTTTTTTTTATCGTACTTCAGATTATAAAATATTGAAGTTTTACTAGAAGTCGTATGCGAATAACGAGGTTAAATTGTCTAAAATAGCCATAAAAATTTTTTTTAGTAGTAACAAGGATCTTAATTATTTTATCCAATTTGGAAAATTTATGACAGAAATAATTTATAGAGATCACTTTAGAATTTATAGTAATGTTAAGTAAACATGTTTTTGTCGTCAAGCATTCTTTAAGACTGTTTGTCAAGCTTTGCCGAAGTAGGGAATGAACGTTGCACTCTAACTCCTAATTATCGTATTTAAGAAAAAAAAAAAATAGAATTAATTTACCAAATTTAGGTGTAACTTGTCCAGGTAGAAAAAAATTACTTATAATAAACTTAAACAATGACCATAAGTGGAATTTGTGCAATCCACAATTATCTACTGCGTAATATCAACGGTATTCAATGATCTTTGATTTATTTTCGGTCAGTAATTTTCCAAATGTTATTCATAGTATTGTTTTGTAAAAGTAAGAAATTTTTTGGTATACGATTAGCTTGAAAGTTAATTTGATAGCTATTACGATATTTCCTGATCAGATACTGACTAAAACAGTTATATGTAATACAGTGTCTTTAGAACCGACAAATCATTGTTTTTTTTTACTTTAGATCAAATATAATATTAAGGGGTCGTACTCAAATACCGTGGACAGTTGGTGAAGGGGGGGGGGGGGGGGGGGTGGGTGGAACCATAGGGGGGTTACGGTGGGGGGGAGGGGCGGGGGTAATTTTTCGCCAGACAACTTTTAAATTATTGTAACCAAATAGTTGACATAAAAAAAGTATTTATTTTATTTGGAGTCACTTCTCATTACATTCCACTGTGCCTTTTGTTAATTGAGGCATTTTTCGATCAATATTGCTGAATACGCCTTTACTCAGTGCTGCTAAGATTATAAAATTCAAAATTTTAAAAGAACCGTTTCTTGAATGATACACATAAATACCTGTATAAATACAATACACTGAATAGAAAAGAGGACGTTGACTCACTAAGTACAGTTTATTCACCATTGTAGCGAATTTTGAAAATAATATGTCAGGCACGGAATCACCTTCTCTAACTAAAATATAAAGATGGATGTAGATCCTACAGAGATTCCCGAGGAAACAACGTCAGCTCCTATACCTATTGTCAGAGACATAAAAGCTTGCGTAGCTGAAGGAGTTTCGTTCGTTGAGGACGTTTAAGATATTTTGTAACTAATTAAACTAAATATTTATATTAATACTTATTAGACTAACGTTAAATGCTTTGTTAGAAAAATTGTCACTTTAACATAATAAAAACATTGAAATATTTCAATATTTAATCGTTATTAATTAATAGATATTTTATTTTCAGTTTTATTTCGAAAATGTAGAAAAAAAAGTAAGTCAACGCAACTTGGGGGTAGGGGGCGTAAAATTCTGATTTACATAAAGCCCGCACGGTGCGGGGGGGGAGGGCGAGGGGGCGAAAAATCGAGAAAAAATCGTCCACGGATTTTGTTTACGACCCCTAAGCTGTACAATGCAATTACCAACCTTTCATGCTAATACATATACCAGCACATGAAAAAATGTCTTACCTTTTGAAGTGACGTGTACTATTGATGTACATTAAGTTGTTGAGTATCCTCTAACGATAAACTTAGTTTTTCTAGGTGTAAACGACGTCTTTTACTATTCTCATGTCTTTTTTGTTGCTTCTTTTTTTTTTCTTCTTTTTCTTTTCTTCATTAATACAATTCATCACAGCTTTATCTGCAAAAAGTTTTATTGGATCATTGGCAAAATGCAATAACTAAACTTTTTTCATTAAATTATTGATTGTTTTTTCTTATAAGTTTAAACGTTTTGTAACAGTAACTTACCTTCTTCTAAGCCGTAAGTAGAATTAGGATGACATATATCTTTATCCGACACATCTGCATCAGGTATAATTAGCGGGAATCTGTTATTACTTTCTGAGATTATCACCTCACTCCCACCCTCCTCGTCTGAATCTGGTACTTCGCTTTCTGACTCTGTAATTTGAACTCATCTTTAAAAGTAATCTACAAATTAATATTTCTGTAAATTTTACCAAGCAATTAACAAGATTTACTGCAATATTTTGATCAACTACTCGTGTAATAAGTAAATATATTAGGACCAGACACCATCTGTACTCCAGGTAAAATAATAGTTACAATTTTCGAAACCATTACTGTGGAGTACTACTACCCTGCAAGTTTTGATACAGTTGACATCATAGTGAATTATTTAGCATATCTCTCAAGATTAACAACAATACAGTTTTACGGTATTATTTCATTTGCCAAAAAAGGTGTGTTGTTAAGCTCACACGTATCTTCACTTTTTCTTTCTCACCGAGAAAAATTTCCATTAGTTCAAAAACATTTTTCTGAGCAATATGCGTGAAAAGTGTTTCCGAATTTTAATTAATAAAGCTGCCACTTATAGATTCTAATGAAATTTCAAACTTGATTAGTTGTAGTAAAACGCGTTTGTACGTGCGGCTGCTACCTTCTCTCGCGTACACACACGCAATAAAAAAATTAATAAGTACAAAACCTGATGCAGAAGTTTAGGCAATTTAAAATCTTAATCAAAACACTTCTTTCAACACCTGTCTTACGTCAGGATTTTATGTTTGATAAATTTAAAAATATTAAAATATCAAATTTAAAAAAATCGAATCGGACTTTAACAAGCTTTTTGCTACTTTATTGGCTTTTTAAAATATGCATTAAAAGTTTAATAACAAAACAATTGGTAATACTGTTTGATATTATATAAAAAAAAAATCGTCCATGATTACGTCAAGGACAGCACCAAAGACGTATCTCAGACAATTTCTTTATCGTATTTTACCGTCTATTGCAATAATCGCAGTAATTACTTACGGCCTTCATAATTGTAAATACCATCTAAATAACATGAATTACAGTCGTGTGAAATACTGTTAAAACTAGTAAAGCTACGGTCAAAATTTGGGTGACAATTGATGCTGTCATATTGCGTTGATACAAGAAAGTTATCTTCGTATGAATCCAGTTCGTTGACATTCAGTTGATGATCGGTTAGATCGCTGACCAGCTATAATACAAAACGTTCTTAAAGTTTCTACGATCAAATTCAGATTATACTGTCAAGCATGGTTAATTAATCTGCTGAAAGTGTGTCAGTATTAATTACTTATATTTTTAGATTACGCATTCCACGATATTTTCAAAACAAGTAACATTAATTTTTTTATACACTTCTGTAATGATTAAATTTTTTTAAGATCTTTGAAATAAGTACTCTGCGGAGTAGTGTAGTTTTGTAGGGCATTTTTTGCCTGAATTATATTGTTATTGCGAGATCACAACAATCTCAATTAATTACCTTTAAAACTCGTTAATTTGTTCATCAATACATTAAAAGTTCCAAATAATTGTTTGTTAAGGTGGCTTCGTCGTTTGGTGCCGTACCAAGCGAGGGGCCCTGGAAGGTTTTTCATATAATAAAAAAAGTTTTTGGCTCATATTTATACTGAATAATTTCCCTAGCCGCGTGTTCACGTAAGAAAGTTAAAACTCTTTGAGAAAACCGTACATTATTTATCAAAAAGAAAATAATAACTTAATACTATCATCTGCTCATGCGCAGAAGAGAACAGATCACGTTCCTCTTAATTTATCTAACATCAGAGTAGTCAACATAGTATTTTTATGATATCAAAAGAATCAGCGAAAAAAAAGCTTTAAGAACGTCTGTGAATCACAAGGACTCATCAATTCATTTTTTTATATAAGTAATTTTAATGACAACTTCCATAAGACAGCGTGTTAGAGAAAAAATTTTCACATGATATTTTCTCGAAAACTTGGTTGTCAACCGCACTATTTCTGTCTGCTATTGAATCTACAATACATTGGTTACAATATAGCAAATTTTCGTACCTTATCGACTAGAAACAAACGACGAAGCCACATTAAAAGATGTAAGGAAACTATTGACACTACATTTCTACAGTTTTACTTACAAGAGCGAAAACTGGTAAAATTATCATTAAAGTTTAGGAAACAGTTCACTTTATTGTATTGTCAAGGCATTTTGTAGTTCAGATTTTCTGGATTCTTTACATATGTCAGCGGAAAAGACTGTTTATGTCCATGATGTACTTTCTCTATACCAATATTAATACGAGCTAGAAAAACATTGTTATCTAGAGTTCTATGTTACTACATATAAATTTACAGATCTACCACGGTGAACATTAATTCTGGTAGTCATAGTTGCTTTTATCAATATAAAATACAGTAAAGTAAATAAAATACTACGGAATTTAAAAATTTAGCGGCACGTCACTAAATTAGGACGTAAAAATAAGAATTTTGGCTGGTCTCATGAAGCCCAAAAATATTATTCATGTGGTGCTATGCATCAATTGCTTGTTAATAATTTTTGAGTTAGGCAAGTGTTAATATTTACAGTCTATGTTAGAGCTAACTCGTTGGGAACTGGAATGCTCTACATTTACTGATGACTTATCGTGACCCGGTTTGATGGAATTATTATTACAGTCGATTCGACGATTTCTCCCATCGTTCTTTATGAAAATATGCTGTTTACAACCATCACCTAAAAATATTATAGAATAAAACTTTTCATACGTATGACTTCAGAATCACATGTACTCTAATGCAAATTATTGCAAGTACCATTCAGATTTTAAATATCATTAAAATCGAATATATCTTCATCCGAAAAATCGCTCTCATCAGAAGCATTTATGCTTATGTTACTGCCACGACGAACTCCTTTCCCGATATTATTACTTCCGCCGTTGTCCCTTTCATCACCAGGTAAACTTAATCGATCAGGTAATAGTGGCTTTAATATTTTATTAAGTTCACTGAGATTACCTTCTTCATACAGTGCTCAGTTATTGCTTTTTCCTAGCATTTATTATGAAAAAAAAGTAATTATATTGAAGTACTCCGTTACAGATAGAAGAATATATATATCTATACATATAGGTATACGTATGTTGGTAAGAATATGATATACATGAATATTTACGTGTATGAGTAATTCCACAGAACTTTTAACATATTGATTTTCAAAAAGAAATGAAAAGAATCAAATGCACGCTAATAAAAAGTATTTTACTTATTTCTATGCACACTAAATATTAGAAAAAAATCCACGTTGCTCATATTTGACAATATCTTTTTTTTATTATTAACAAATCATTAAGAACAATATAAAAATTTCACAATTTGGTTATAAAATGATTAATATCGTATTAGTTGACTTTTCATTTAAGCCTAAAATGTTATTATACACCTTTCCAATAGATGCTTCATTTTTGCGTAAATAAAGAACTTATTGAAAAACACAATTCGAACTTCAGGTAACTCGTATTCCTGTGATTTCTCAATCTTTGATGGACTGTAACTTTGTGATGAACGCACTTATCGAAAAAAATCAAAATACTATTTTAAGGATTTGATTTAAGCTTCAATTTAAGCTCAAAGATAGCTTTCTGTCCTGGGCCGGATTAAGAATTTTGCCGCCTTACGCCAACTTTCGGCTGCCATCCCCCTTGTAAGTAGTAAAATTTCAAAATATTTTATAGCCTTAATAATTACAAGCTTTTATTTTTTTTGCTTCGTACCAAACAAATTAAATTTTGCTTGAAATATTTTAATTTTATAATTACATCTTTTTTTATTATAGGTGCTATGTATAGCTAAGAAGTGATATTTCTCTTATAAATAAATTAATGAATAAACAAATTTTTGTACACATGACAATTTTTTCCGAGCTTCTTTTTCAGCAAACTTTTCAATAAGCATAGCACAATCTAATGAAAGCGTTAGTTCAGATTTAATACTTGTATTTTTATAATGGTGGATACTGCCCGGTTCAAACAAAAGACACAGCTAGGGGTAAAAGTGGGTATTATTGCGGTTTTTTTTAAAGGTCAGCTTTAAAGGTCTATAGTA
>JAPYYV010010224.1:0-11446 GCA_030522625.1 Copidosoma aretas
TTTTTACCGTTCTGCACGGTAAAAATTGACCAAGTTAAGGTAAAAACCCCTAGATGGTGCTTTGGTCCCGCGATTACCGTTCTGCACGGTAATTTTTATTCGGAATGCACCATAAATTTTATAGAAAATTTCTCTCAGTGTACGTAACTCGATCGTAAAGGCTCCTCGCCTACGGCTCGTGCCGTAAACCTTTCGGTTTGCAAATTAAAGTCTTTTCAATATTGTACGAAAACTACTGTTTCCTTCCTATAAATCAACTGTTGGAAAACTGAATAAAAAGGTTAAAAAACATTCGTCAGCATTATAATAAACGATAATAAACTCGGAAATAAATCATATATTCTGCAGAATACGTTTGATGTGACACGAGAACTCGATTGCATACCAATAGTCTGAAAAACAATACATTGCAACACACTAATTTTGTAAAAAAAAACTCTAGCCACGTACGAACGCAATATAAGTAATTGTTCCGGCTAAAGCGCCAAAAGCCCGAGTCAAATCGAGAGATGGAACAATAGACAGACGTAGAAAGAGACAGCAGCAGCAGCAACAACCATCGTCATCATCCGCAACGTAAACGCGATTCTCTCGCTTGCTCCGTGTATATAAAATAGCTCCGGAGGGGGGCACGGCGCAGCGGGTTCTGACGAAAATTGGAGAGGTCAGTGTCGGGAATCGCGGGGGATGCTGCAGTGGCTCGAGTTGCCAGGGGAATATAGAGGCTCGGGGATGGGGTGCTCGGGAGTGTTGCGGCGCACACACCATTACGCGCGGATGTGTGTGTGTGTGTGTGGAGGTGGTGTGGGCGAAGGAGGGAGAGGGACGAAGCTGCATGTAAGTGGTTGGAAGGACGCGGCGGCTAGTTTTGCCGGGAGAGTTTATAGAGATGGCTGGCGCGGCGCGCGAACGGCGCAGGTGTTGCCACGCGAGCGCCCCGAACCCCCGCGACAACAAGCGTATATTGCATATACGTCCGGGCTTCTGCTGCCCGCTGCGGGCTCTTTGATTCGCGAGCGGCTGCGAGGATGATGATGGGCGTCGTTGTTACTTTTTCAAATATTTTTTTTTCATCACCATGATACTTGTAGCACACGGGACTTGATAAAATTGATTTCTCGTGATAATATGGTGCATTTTGTTTGCGAGAAAAAAAAAAATTTGGAATAAACAAGCGTCGGAGGATTTAAGGCGGCTCATGCGTTTGGTGCCGTATCAAGCGAAGGGCCCTGTTGGTAACCCTAAGTAAAACTGGATATATTAACTTAAATAATAGTAACAAAAAATAAACAATAATTGTTAGTTTCGTCAATAATTGTAATATTATTATCAGGAAGTAAAAATAAATTCGTTTTTGAGTGTTATAGTACACTCAATATTCGTCATGAGCTTAAAATTTAGTATTGTAATTGAGTTTTCTTCAAATTTTGATGGTTTACCCTTTATTTTTTTGTTGGGAATCCATTCTTCATGCAAAATACCGTGGAATAAAATTTTGCAAGTGCCATTATAATTATTTATAAACAAGTAATAAGGACTTATAAAGAAATTTACACAAACAACAATGTTATTGTGCGAATCTTTCAACATTTTTTTTCTTCGAAATGAAATGGTTGACCTACCAGTTTCGAAAAAGATATGAAAAGTGCAGTGCTCAAACTATAACCTGCATTTTTTTTCAGTTTAAAATAATTATTTATATCAATCCGCATGAGCCACCTTAAATGGCAAAAGTGTACCGGCGGTGTAGTGCCTCCTCCTTACCGATAAGATATTTATGTACATATCTTTCATATTTACATACAAATGTTTTGCTGATGAAGAGTCGAGTGAACAGTTATTAGGTATGATCGAGGACTTCAGTTTGAGCGCTCACGGCTACTCACGGCGATTTCGAAGCATTGAAATGTATATCTATATACATGGTAAATGTGCCGGATGTGCGCCGTGAGCGCCCAAAACTAAAGTCGTACCTACTGTTACACGTATTAAATCAATTTTTATGTACGTACTATGTGGTTAGTAAACAAATACATAAAAATAAAAATCTGTTCTCTTAAAGTACATAAAACTTTTGTAAAACCAAACATGCCGCACGCTGGTAAAAATATTGCCAAGTACGATGTTACGAGTAGCGATGGGAAAAAAAGTTTTGTTTGCTCAGATGTAATGTATTACGTATGGAAAAAAATGTGTTTCAAAGTGTTGGAAAATCTATTGTGTACAATCCTGGCGATGGGTCAGAGTTTTCGCCGTTTCCCTGTCTACCTTTTTTTTTTTTATTGGTAACGATCGCAGATACGTGTGCCATTTGTCTATTTTTGCTTGTTTTTTTTTCTTCCAAACATAACATCTGCGACCACACGTGTAGTGTGCGCTTATTGTTGCAAGGACGACGACGACGAGCGCTATCGGATGAGCCTTGTCGAGTTTTTGTTGAGCTACGTGTATACGAGTGGCGTCATGCTCTTGGGACTTTTGTGCGAGCGATCGGTTATTTTTTTTTTTTGTTTTCATTTTTTGCATTTACACGAAAAAGCAGTTGAATGCGAGGCTAAAGATAGATCGCGATAGGCTATTTTGGTCGAAGGATGCGGTACTTGCTGCTGGTGTAAGAGCGCCGTTTCACAGTTTTTTGTATTATTATTTTATGTGCGAAGAGGTTTGTGTGAAAAACCATCAAAATTAAGGAAAAAATTTGAAAGGAAACAATGACGATATTTTTTGATTTAGATATTTTTTTCCGAGTTTTTCATCATGATGGATGAAAAATTATGGAGATAGGATTCACACTATGTTACGAGAGATGGTTCACAACGTTATATGGATACACGATTTATACAGTCAAATGTACATGTAAAGTAGGTCAAGTATATAGTACGGTCATGTAAATAGTCGAATCACGATTAGTTAATATCATTGACAACTATCTAACACAAAATTTTACAACAGGATTTTATCTATTTACAAGATGGTTCCAATAACTTAGACGATTTTACGAAAATTAGTTTTTTATCTTTCAGGTACCTCAATTAAGTGTTTCAAAAATATGAGATTATGATTTTGAAAAATCTTGATCCTTGCTTAAAAAAAGATGTTATCTTAAAAGAGTTTTCCTAAGTAGATTAATAGCTAAAGTTGGAGAAAAACTATATTTTTATTAATACCAATTCCGAAGCTTATGATTTCATTTTATGATTCTCTAGTGATACCATTACCATGAATGATAATGTTACTGAGAAAAAATAAATATCACTACTAATTTTCAAAATTTTCCGTATTTCGGAGCAAAAAAAATTTGGTTTCCTTCATTACAAAGGCTTCAGTTATTTTGTCAAGGTCTACAACTTTCGCATTTCTAAGTATGTTTTAGAATGTTAACTTGTTACTGTCATGATCAGCAAAAAACCACTTTCAATACAATTATTTAATGTTTGTGGCATTTATATCACTAGGTCTGCACTTTACACGGAAATATATCATGCTAAAAGATTTTACTTTACGAGATCCAATTAATAAGCCTTAAGTGTTAGCTGAGTGAGCTGTGGAAGTTGCACAGTATTCATGATGTATCATGATCATTCATATATCGTCAAAAAAGAACTACATTATACGAATGAGCTTACAAATTTCTAGTATGCTGATATGGGGGGGGGGGGGGGGGGGATTTTCCCGCGTGATGCATCACAAAAGAAGGCCAACATGGCCCGAAATTTGCCCAACATTGTCATCCATTATTGCCAGTACTGCCTACCAATACTGATCCGTAGTTGTATGATTGTCGAAATGATCATATTGGTCCAAATTATACTCTGCAGTATTGGTTCAACATCGTAAGCTGTACATAAAAAGCAGCTCCAAATACGATCTTAGCTTATTGTTGGGCCGTTATCAGCCGTAATTGCTTGGAGTTAATTTATTTAAAATCGACTACAGATCGATCATAATCAAAATAAATACTCGAAGGCAAAGTAAGACAATAAGACTATTTTTAAAATTTAGATGTGCACACTTTAAAATAATAATATTAAAAGTTTAAGATTTATTACTATTTCATAATAAGAGAGAGAGAGAGAGGTTATGTTAACATCAAGAGCCGATTTGCCGTTCCAAGCATTTCTCCTCTTTCACATGACGAAATCGGATGTGATTGCGTATCTTGACATGGAACTGAACGTACAAGAGCGCTCAGCTCTTACAATTAGATTTAAGAAAAAATGTTTGACAGTGAAGTTTTCTCGTCAAGCATAACCTCTTCCCACCATCTTTTTAAACGTAGTAATTTTACATCAGTTTTTGTTTACAGTTTATAAGTACAGACGGAGGAGGAAGGACCAGCAGCAGCAGCAGCAGCAGCAGCTAGCGAAATGCCTGCAGGATGTAGAGAAGAAAAGTAGCAGCAGCGGCAGCAGAGCGAGAAAGAAGATAACATAGGTAAGTATATACTTATATAATCCGAAATATAATAAACTGTGTATTTTGTGCGATAAGCACACGGTCTGTTTGAGAGCTAAATTGATTTTTTCAATCAATATAGATTTACTCAAATACCAAAGAAAGTCCAATTTTAGCATTGGTCCCGAGATTGGTCCCAACATCCTTGGTGGAGCGTAAGAAAAAGGCAGGGCAAAAGATAGGGAATCGAACTCACGTTTCGTCCTAGATTGTCGGCAGGGCTCCTCGGTATGGCTACGCCACTAGGACGAAAGGATGGTTTGATTTCCTACCTTTGGCCCTATACCTTTTTCTTACGCTCCTGCACCAAGCATGTTGGGACCAATGCTAAAATTAGACTTACTTTTGTACGCAAGTAATCTAGATTGATTGAAAAAATCGATTACTTTTGTACTTATTACACAAAATACACAGTCGATTAATATAATTGAGAGCGGAAACAGTAGTTTCAATTATTATAGTTTTACATAGTATAGGAGAACAGAGCACGACGGGTCATCGTTTCTCGACGGCTATCGACAAGCCGTTATAGTCGCCGCCATGCACCACCAGTAGTAGGTGTATATATGTATAGGTATAGGCGCACACATTTTATGTAAGTTTATATACAGTTTCGCACACACACACACGCGCGCGCACACACACACACACACACACACACACACACACACACACACATATACACACGCGCGCGCGCGCATGCATAAAAGAGAGTTGTCGGTTGTCGCCAGGGGAGGAAGGAATGCCGCTACTCCTTTAGTCCTCTATATGTATACTGTCTCTTCGTAGATATGCGTCCGCGCAGCAACAGCAGTCGAAGGTGAGAGTCTTTGTATTGCCCAAAGCCGATTCAGCTTGGCAGGGGCATTGGTCCATCTGAGTATATATACTGCGCTACGGATGCTGTCCATCAACTTTGTTCTTTTTTTTTGCTCTTATCTTGTATAAGTATCAGCAGTAGCCGCACTGTCGATATATTAGTTAGGAAGTACGTAAGAGGACAGGACAGTGAGTGACTACATCAAACAAAATCAAGTAACTGTAAACTGAGAGACAACAATTATAAAAATTATAGACAAATTACAGTAAAAACTACTGTTCCGCAGAGAGCGGACCGAGCGGACCGGACTGGTGAGACTAGAATCGGAAAAATTATAGTTAAAACAGTAAAAAAATTTACCGTTATAGATCTATAATTTTACTGCTTCAACTATACTCAATTGTTATTTCAAATCTATAATTTTTACTGTTCAAACGGTAATTTTTCCAATTCTGGTGTCCTATATACGGGACGGCAATTATTACTGGAATTTCTCTTTAAAATTTATAATATTTTTCTTAAAGTGTAGGCGTTTTTGTTTGCGGCTTTTGAAACGTGAGCGCAAGCTCGATAAGTCGCGACGTTTGAATTGGTGAGGTGCAGCAGTAACACCTGTACACGTGACTATATAGAGCAATAACGACGCGAATGACGACATTCACGGGTGCATAATATATAGATTTATAACTGTTGGAGGGGTCACCCAGATTTCTAAAAATAATCAACAACGGGGGTCGCGAGATATATCAGTCTAAAGCTACATAGAAGCAGCCGATTTGGAGACGAGTGCAGATGACGAATTCATTGCGGTCGAAGCTTATAACGAGCAAATGGATGAATTATTTTTGAAACGGACCAAAAGTGGCAGTAAGTATCTAAATTTAGCTGTAGAAGGATGCGGTTATATGAAAGGGGAAAAGGGAGGAGGAAGATGGTGAGGTTACGCAATGGTCGAGGACGAAGTTGCTTTAGCTGGTATCTAATACTTAATGTTCGCTCAACATGTCTGTTCTGACAATCTGACTTGGTTACACGTAAATATGTACAAGCGATTCTACAAAAAAATACCCTGTTGGGAGCCTTCTAAAATAGGGAAACTAATTTTTTTTTGAACGAACGTTCTTGAAAAAAAAATTCTGTATCGTAACGTCTTAGCCTTTTCAAATGTATTTTAGTTAGCATAAGTAGTATGAAGGTCAAGGTAGGCATCTTGAAACTTTGCTGTTTTATGAAAACTATTGAGTTTTATAGAAAAATTAATCGGAGCATTTATTTTTTGTAATAAGACAGAAAACCGGAGAAATTTTTGTCAGCCCGAAATTTTGAAAACGTTAAAAATTTATTTTAGGATCCATACAAAAAATAAGTACATAAAAAACTTAAAAAAGCTTAAAAAATTGCATTTGTACTCATGAGTTTTATTACGTCTGTGAGGTACATGGAAGATAAGAAAATGTTTGTGTGTACCGAAAGTCAAAATTTCAAAAAAGTATTTTTGTATAGCACATCTATTTATTTGAAAAATTCATGTTTAGTGGGTAGTTATCTCTCATCTCTGCAACTATTACAGGTTTCAATATTTTCTCTTGTAGAACTGCAATATTAATGCATTTGAGTAATTGTATTACCTTTATGAACTCTACCTAATAAACAACGTTTGAAACCCTTATCAAGTAGCAAAATTCTCAAGTTAATTTAAGATGATAAAGATTTATTTTACTATTCAGTATTCAAAGAATCTTCCCTTATTTTCATTCTGATAGTTTTCTGAACTTATTTGTATTTGTGCAGAGTGAAAATAAAAAAAATTCCATGGAGAATTTTGCATGAACCAGCCCAAGCTGAAGAAGACAACTATATACTCCCAGAACTTTAAGCGAAATTGGTGGTGCTCCTATTATTATTGTTAAATTGATAAATAAATGTAAAAAACAAAAAATTTCCTCTTACGCATAGGTTGCACAAGCGTAAAAGTAGTAAACCAAATTCACAAACATTTCAGAATATGAGTATCAGCGTAAGAGCATCATAAAAGGAGTGAATTTCAAAAGAATTTTCCATCTCCACTGATTCACGACTATTTCGGAGATTTCGACATGAACTCGATCCGAATCTCCCACGCGACTTCTGCAGCACGAGCTGCAACATGTGAAGGTACATTAGTGATATATATATACAGAAATGGCGCCTCTCCTTCTCCTCCTTTTATTTTCTCTTCCTCCCCTTTTCGTCAACACATGCCTAATATAAACACGATTGTCGCGCTGTTAACTCGGGAGGAGGAAGAAATAGAACATGACTGCTATTCTCGACTCTCGGGCGCAGTGCACCTACAGAAGACGGAGCACCTCCGCTGATCTTTTAAGTTTAGAAGGACCGACCTTTGCTCCGGCGCTCGGGAATATGTATACATTCGAATAAGCCCTCTATCTCTCTCTCTCTCTCTCTCTCTCTCTCGCTCTCTCTACTTTTCGCGTGTGTCGATCTCTTTCTCCATTCTTCGCGCTCTTCTACACCCATCAATCTTCCTATTTTATCTTTTTCGTCTCCCTTTCTCTCTTCCTGTATATCGGTTGCTGCGGCGAAGATCTTTTATTTTCCCGTCTATATCTATCCCCTCTACTCGCCTCACTTGCTTCTGACGTCTGAAGTGTGTGCGCCTAAATGATTATCTACCTCGATCGCTATCAGGGATTAGCCAACTAATGGAAATAGCTTGTGTGGAAACGTGTCTCTTTCCAATGAATTGTAATAAATCTTTGAAAACTCGGAAAAAGTTATTTAGTTAGCATTAATGAGTCTATTTTTTAGATATTAGTTCTTGGCAATTAGAAATCTTCATAACTCTCATAATAGTCTATGTATACGAAGAGTTTCATTTACTAACTGATCACATCAGGTTGATCTGTTAACTCTCGAGTCATGAAGTACAAATGAGAAATCCTCTCAAACTATGTACAAATGTGAGTCTTACTCAATACTCACTGAAAACTTATTAACTCACCAATGGCTTTATCGAGATGGGTCCATACTAATACAGTTTAGAAGGGGCTGAGTTCAAGAACCTTTCTCATCAAACAAAAAAAAGTGTGTCACGCTATTTATAAGCTATTATTTTTCTATAGTATCATCGAGAATATCGTTGTGTTACGCCTAGAACTAAAAACTATGGTTTTTTTATTTTTTTCCTTAGCTGTGTTCCTAGTATACTTATAGTTCATAAAACTCATTACGAACTACGTTGTTTGTTGTTTGGCGCTTCTAATCTTTATTCGGGTCGTTAATCTTACTCTTTGCCTGAGTTTGCATGTTGTTCAATCCTTTTATTTGAGATACTGTATGTTCTGTAGTGTAAAATATAGCATTATTTTTTCATTGTTATCTTTCAATTGGTCACTACCAAACTAAACTATGGAGTCATACATTTTGTATGTTTTAATGTGAGATTTAGACAGATTTATACATGTTTTGGAGGTTCAACATTATTATTGAACAACACTTAAATCTTATTAACGTTAAAGGCCATTGACATAGTTTGCAACACCAATTCGTACCCAATGGATTGCCCTGGAAATAGTGCAACAAAAAACCACCTGAAATATCTGGGTTGGTGAAACTTAGTTGTTTGGATGGCAGAGCTCTCTGATGGGAGGGTGTGCCGATATCTTTTACTATTTTCTTACCCTAACTTCGAAAACAAGCATTCAACCATCATTATATTAGGGTTTTTGTAGGAGATCACGAGACCCCACAAGTCTATTTATGTAGACATGTATTCTACCTTCAACTGCTCGTTCAACTGTGTCGATTTATTTATTTCCGAATCAGCATAATTAATGATTTCCCAAAATTTTCCATCGGTTCAAACCATGCATCAATAAAATTGATTGAAAAATACAAATACATAATAATCTTTTTCCGAGAAAAAAAACCACAAGGTTCAGGTTAAGGCCTCATTTCCAAGTATTCGAGTAGCTTATGTTGGGTCACGTGGTATTCAAAAAGCGGAAATTTTGGAAGATTCAGCTTACTATGAAAGAAAAAATACATCGCAGATCCTTGTAAAATGACTCATGAGTACTGCAACATTTTGGGTCATATAAGAACTACTTATTCAAATAAGTTCAAATGCTTTTGAGTTTACAAAAAACTTGAAAAAACTACACTATTGATATAGGTATTTATAAGAATGAATACGTTCTTTCTTCGAGCCTACATGAATTCGATTTTCGTCACAAGGATGAAAAAGAATACGTGTATTGTGCTTTGAAAAGAAAAAAAAAGATAAAACAAAGATAACTCACGTTGCTGCTGCTGTTGCTTGTGCCTCGACTCCATGAGCAGCATCTGCTCGTGCTTGTGCCAGGCGGCGTCCGTCGTGTCCGTCCCGGCGACAATGCCCCGCGAGCCGGTGGTCGGCGGCTGTATGGGTCCTCGGCCCGCGCTGCCGCCACCCCCGCCCCCGCCCCCGCCACCGCCGTACTCCATGCTCGGCCTCTACCTCCCCCAAACAGCGTCGCGGGGAGGCTCTGCCCGCCAAGGCAGTCCTCGGCGCAGCTCACAACGGCATGGGGCCGCACCCGACTGTCGTCACCACCGCCTCCCCTGTCGCTGCTGCTGTCGGCACCGCTGTCTCAACTCTAACCTCCGCTCTCGTCTCTCCTCCCGCGACTACCGGACTCAGCTGCTGGCAGAGGCTGCACCTGATCCGTGAGGCGTCATCGAGGCACGCCCCGGCAGGAGCACGCGAGGAGGAGCTGCTGCAGCTCCCGGGCTCGCTCGAGCGCACCACGGCTTGCCTGGCTTTCGCCGTACTTGCGCCGGGTTGCTCCTCGCCTCGGGTGGATTTTCGATCGGGCCCGGACGTGGCTGCAGGATCCACGCGGCGGAGTTGGGTGCTCGAGCCGAGACGGTCAGTTGCTGCTGTTCATTGTTGGTGGGCGATCTGGAAGTCAGAAAATTCGGGGGAAAAGGGTTAGTGATGTTGGTTTATTAGGGGCAATGCGGTGTATAGTTTAGGGGGGAGGGGGGTGGATCGTATTGTGTTTCTTGGACGCGGCTTCGCGAGAAAGCTGATAGGAAAATTGCCGTTAGTAATATACATATATATTTGTGAGTGTCAAAAAATATAGTTGATAGTGACTATATTTCGGAAAATTTTTATATTTAACATATATAATAGTAGTGATTAAATTACTTGATTCTAAATAAATACTAAGCATTTTGCATGAAAAATTCATCTGTTTGGTTCGTTAGATGAATTTTCAAAAAATATATTTGATACGTATTTTTCTTTTTGCACGAAAACAAAAATTGATGAGAGTAGAGAACGTTTCGGCATGGGAGATTTTCAGAAAACAGTGGACAATTGTAACGTCACTTGTATATGCGAATGTCTCCGTCAATTTTTGGTTATGTAGGTAAAAAAAAGATATAATACGTGTCAAATATTTTTACAAACCATCTGATGAAACGAGTAAATTTTTTTTTTAAAGCAACATTTTAATTGAGGAGAAACATCTGCAATGCGAAGAGAAAAAATGGACAAATCTACTAAAAAAAGGTATCTCTATTTTAATATTAATAGAGTCCTCTCCTTTGACATCCTACAGTGATAAGATATTGGAGTACGAAAAGGACTACTGTTTTGAGTTGGAAAATAGTTATTTACGTAACAAGTGCGGAAAAGACGATTTCCCGCACGAGTGATGATTGACTCGTACGAGTTACCAGCAACGGCTACGAGTGCTAGTCAATCACACGAGTGTGAGAAATCGTCCTCACGAGTTGCGTACAAGATTTTTCGCAATATGTGTGAGGAAAATAGAATGATACATTATATAAATTAAGAAAAAGTATAAATAATTTGTATTAAATTGTTTCATATTGTTTATGACGTATATTAACACACGTATACGTACTAAGCCACTCGCTCGTGCACTAACATAGTAACAAATGTCAGTATCATTGTTCAAAGACCATTGCGGTCTATAAAAATTAGTAAAAAATGTTTGGTGACAAAGGTGGTGCGGGGTCCAGGGGCGACGGCCCCGGTGAGGGTGCAGGGGGCGAAGCCCCATCTGTGGGGTAGGGGGGGCGAAGCCCCCGCTATAAAACCACGAACAGACTCGTTAAAAAAAAAAAAAAAAATCAGATCCACCTCTCTAAATG
>JAPYYV010010225.1:0-11446 GCA_030522625.1 Copidosoma aretas
GCTCCGAGCTTCTAAAGTGAAGCCGCCAAGTACGAATTTCAACAAGCGTTGAACTTGCTTGGTATGGAGCAGCGCATATACATGTGTGGGTGTAATTTTGAAAATTACACACACACATACGTAAAATTAAAAATAATAATAATGTTTGTTTATTAATTTGACTGTAAGAACGATATAAATATTTGTCTTGTTTCAACATTTACAGTCGACAAAAGTATTATTGGTGTTAAAAAATTTAAATATAGTTGGAAACAGCGAGTTTTAGAAAAAAAAACTATCTTTTTTCGTCAAATAATAAAATGTGATTTTTTTAATCAGATATCGACCGAACATTTTGATTTGTATTGAATTGCAATGTTTAAACATAGCGGATTAAATTGAAAAAAAAAATTAGCAGTACTCAAATTTTTCATTTGAAGTTAGTTCAAACTTACCGTGGGATATGATGATAAATATGATAATGAATATGATAATGCGGAGAATGACAATTATTATAGGCACAATGCTGACGATGATTACGATAATACTGATGTTGTTGATCGTAATGGATTAAATGATGATGATGATAATGATGACGACGATGACGATGATCATCATGATAATAAAGATGATTAAAATGGTAAAAATGATAAAACGATGATTAGTACAATATCGATGTTAAAAGGAGGATAATAATAATAACAATAATAATGATGATAAAAATAATGGAAAGCATGACAAAGATGCTAATGATGGCTATAATGATGATGATGATGATAATGATGATCATAATGATGATGATGATGTTGATTTTGAAGATGATGACCATGATGATAATGGTGATGACGTTAATGACTATAGTCAGGGCAAATGTAATGATAAAGATAATAAAAATGATAATACCTGTGATGCTAAAGAGTATAGTAAAATGGTTAATGGAGACTATGATTGCAGAGAAGACGACATTATCGATGATAAAAATTCTTATGATGATAATAATGATGAATATAACAATAATAATGATCGTAGTGGTAAGCAGTATAATGATAATGTTAATAATTATGATGATGAACACAATATAGCTATGGAAATAATAAAAATAACGATGATTTACATGGTCATGATAATTAAAATATTTACGATGGTAAGAAAATTGATGATGTTGATGATAATGATAGTAATAACAATGATCGTAATGGTTATGATCATGGTAGTAATCATTCTTATGTTGTTAACGATGATAATGTCTATGTTAGTTTTGATCATTATTACGCTGATTATATAGTAGATGATATTGGTAATAAAGATGTTAATGCTTATGATGATGATGATGGTAACTGTGTTACAACAATATATCTATATTGATTACCATTCTATTGATCATTTTTAAGGTTTAAGTTCTGTTCTGATTTATATTCTTGCGGCTATAATAGTCGGAGCTTGACCAAGAACATCTGTGCATTAGCTATGTTAACTGACCGATAGGCTCTGAACTTGCGTTGTAGTCACTGCTGCCTACTGCTGCTGCCATCAGTCCGCCTTGTTCGCTCGAAGAGTCATGTATCTCCGTACTCCTATGCTTTAACTCATAAGAGCTTCTATAGCTCATCACGTTTCTTTTACTTTAATACTTTGTTATTAGTAGTTTTTGAATTTGTTTTAATACAATAAATAAATAGTGCTGAAAAGTATTATATAGAGTGTGTAGGGTGTATATATTCCAATCATGTTGAAATCTAAGGCTTAATTTATGTCGTTCCAGTTATTTTTTTCTCCCTCTGCATCCGGCCACTATGTCCTAAATACAGTCCACTACCTGTTTTGTTATATCCAAAACATTTAAGTCCTTCAAGCTAGATACATGGAGGAGGGAACTGACGCGGTCTGCCATTACGCGTTTTTTACTGCGTGGCTGCTCTTCAATCGGCCATTTTTGTCTCTTTTCTCTTTTGATACTATCTGGCGAGGCGGACGTGGTCGACGTGCCAGCGCGTTGATCGTTTCTCCCACATCACACCCGTCACACACACATACTACATAAGCTCTCCATTTGCTTTTAGGGCTTAGTCTTTGTTGCCGTCTTTTGCTTCTCCATATACGCACTAAATATGCGCTTCGTTCGCATGGCCTTTGTTGCCGTTTTTTGATCATTTTCACACACACTTTACATGCGCTTCGTTCGCAGGGTCTCTGTTGTCGTCTTTTTCTTACATAATCTATTAGTGCTCCATACGCCTGTAACACTTGACATGACCTTCGTTGTCAACCAGTAGGCTCTTGTGCTCTCATTCATTAATAGTTATCGTCCAATTGCAGCCTTTGAAAAACACCTTTCAGTCGGTCAACTTGGCTGCTTGCGTTGCTGTTAATGCTGCGCTGCAGGCCTTCTTGGCGTTGGAGCTCAACACGACATTTTGCTGCGTTGACAGTCACCTGCTACAGCCGGGCCACCTGCTCTGGCTGTGAGTTTCCCAGCAGGCCGTCTACACCTGCTGCAGCCGTGCCGTCTGCTTTGGCCGTAAGTCACTTAGCGGGCCGTCTACACCTGCTGCTGCCGTGCCGTCTACTTTGGCCATGAGTCGCCCACAAAACTATCTATACCTGCTGCAGCCTCGCCACCTGCTTTAGCCGTGAGTCGCCCAGCCGGCTGCTATAGCTGCAGGCTATACGCACTTGCTTGACTTCCTCGCGGACTATATTCCTATTTGGACGTTGCAATAAGCTTCCTCGGAGTATATTGTCTCGTCACAGTTAATTGAGTTTATATTGGAAGGTCGTCAATTTATTTAAGGTTAAGGTATGTAGCTCAAAACTTAAAATGAGTAAATTTCTTTGAATAAAGAATTATTCTTGCAAGTAATAGTAATTTTGTCATATTCGAAATTCTTGTACGAATTTTTGTTGTCAATATCTTGTGTAAGTAGAGGCGTAAGTCGCTTCGCGGATTAAATTAACTATGTTAGTATAATATTTTTTTTTGTTGATACAACTCACCACAAGATAAAAAAACCTTTATCAATTGCGATTATTTAGTAAGAACAGTTAGTTTGTTGCAAGTTCAGAGACCCTTTAAGGCTTATTTTATGAATGAGTTTAAAACATATTCGCCATTCTTAAGTACTGTTAGGGTACTAAATAAGCCCTGCTTCTGATTTTTTATTTGACTAGTTGGCTGAACTCTTGCTCTATCCCGTCAAACTTTTCTCTACTAGTTAGATTAATAGTCATAATTTCGTTTCAAAATGGGTTAATTTTTCGAAAAACAAAAGGTTTTATATACATAACAAAATCAATAATTTCTTTTTGAATTTCAAAAAATTAGGACAGCCCAAAATTACCAGATGGCAGGGTAGGTCTAGGTTATAACAGCTTAAGGATAATTTTGAGCAATTTAAAACTAATTTTTTTCTGTTTACTACAAATATTATTCAGTAGTCATTCATCGCCTTCTGACGTGTAAGCGCGGAAGACAATTTTTATTCAAGTGTTTTACTTATTGATTAGTCTTAAAGATTAAGGGATTAAAAATATATTTACAAACTTAAGAAGCTTCTCATTTTCTTCAACCAAATAAAAATTGTTTCGAATTAAAAAATAGATATCAAATATTTCCAGAAAATTAGAAATAGTTTGACATATTTAGAAATATTTTTAAAATAATAAATAATTTGTTAGTTTGGAAATGTTTTTAAAATTCTCAATTGAAATACTTTATAATTAGTTAAAGAAATACTAAAAGACAAATTTTTAAGTACATATGGATACATTTTGTATTATTTCGTGCAAAATATTATTGAATTAGCAAGATATGAATAGGTTTTGTTTTAAAACTGATAAATGATAAATATAGTAAGTTTTAAGTTAATGAAAGCCATTCAGCATTACGTAGAATGCAGCACGTGAAAGTAGACTTGCTATGCATTCCATGTCTATGTGTTTTTTAGTGTGTATACGTTATAGTACGATTCGTTCAGCGAAAAATATTTTGTTTTAAGTGTATTTTATTATTGTAAAAGAAACTTTTTATTATTTGCATTCTAATACTTTGAATCATAAAAAACATTACTCCAAACAATATTTTCTATTTTTCTAGAATTTTCTGGTCCATTTTAGTTCAAAATATTCTTAGGATTTTTGCACCCAGATAGTGCAACATACAATTAAATGTTAGAAAATACTGTTTTCTTTAAGTACAAATCATATTTATCAAAAATTTGACCTTGCGATTTATGTTTAATGAAAGAAAATGCTAACTGTAAGAAAAATTGTTCTCCGTATAAGATAAAAAGTAATGAAGGGAAAGTGCCAGTGGATAAAACTACTTTTGGAATAAATGATATTTTTTTTATTTTTTACCAGTTATAATTTCAGCCTTAATATTATACTTTTATAATTTTGTTATCTTCAGCCTTTTTTTGTTACATAATTCCTCTAAAATACATATATTTTGAATCAGCACAACAATAGCATTTTTGTTAAAATTTAGTTTATGAGGCGGACGACCTCCTCGAATAACATTTAGATATTTCATTAGAAATTTAATACATATGTTATCATCAGTTCTATCAACTACCTTATAAGTTGTATGATATACACTATAATTATTTACAGTTTAACCAGTCATTGTGTTTACACTTTTGTTCTTTAATTATTACGTAACTTATTTATGTTATATTAAAATAACGCTACTTATTAAAGTTTCATTTACATCATTAAAAATTTTTGCACAGACATCATTTGCTATTTATTTGTTTGCAATCTTAAAATAATTTATTCTCCTTCTTTAATTTTTAATAGTAACGATAAAAAGTTTCCATTGAATTAACACATATTGTTTGGCAATTTTAAAATTTCGAAAAGTGACCACAGATGAGAAAATTTGATGGTTTCTTTAATTATCGTAATTTTATTTTGATTTCATACGATAGTAAGAGTTTGACGAAAGTCTCTACTAAGTATTACGAATTATCCTTAAAATAAAATAATAATATTTGAAAAGTCACGCAATGTATCTTTAATGATTTCTAATGCTTTCTTAAAAATTATGCAAGAAAAAGGCACAATAACTCTGCAGGATGTCCTGCAGAAATTCCTGCAACCAATTCTTTTCTGGATGGTTCGGTAAGGGAGTGCCATCTTGTCTGAGAAAAAAATTTTCTTAAATTGTAAAACTAACACTATGATTACTCGAGTAAACTCGATAATTTTAACAGTGTGATCCTAATGATTAAGCAACAGGTCAGTCGTTCTGAAAATGATTTTGACAATTAACTAAATTTTAAATGTACTGGGAGCATTACTTTATTCAGCTCTGATGCTAATAACTATTAAAACACATCAATTGCGCAATATCAATCATAGAAATATAACAAATATCAAATAATATAACGAATATCATCCCGGAGTTTGACGATAAGGATTTACAAAATTCTATATTTATTTATACTAATCCCTCGTAAAGTTTGCTGATCTAAAGAAAAAAGATATTTTAATTAAAAATAACTTTGAAAATTTTAAAAGTTATAGAAAAAAATAATAATAATGATAAAATGACAAAAATTAAAGAATAAGTGATTTTTTGCTCTATGGTAGTTAAAACTATTTTTACAAGATTCCATAGATACGAGTTGTTTTCTACATGTCTGAGGTCACGGGATCGTCGCGCGGATCGCTCAGGTGGCGAAGCCCTGTTTATGCATGTGTATACATATACTGATTTGAGTTCACCAATATTTTTATTCTCATGTCTTAATAATAAATAAAAAAATTTATTTTTAATACACATATGCGTACAAACATGAATAAAAGAAGCGATCTCATGAAAATTTGCTGAAAATTCGAACAGATGTGTTCAATATATAAAATTAGTTTACTGATTTAACAAATAATTGATACTTATTAAATACTTGTACATATTCCGCTTGATATTTAAGGTTAAAATTGATACCTATGTATATGTATACGATATTTACGCAGTTATTATTATTAAACAGACTTTGATTGTTATTTTTAATCATATTATATTCAATTATAAATATAAGATTATGATAATATATCATTGTAAAATTTTTACTTAATTTTTGTAAACGTGAATGTTTATTTTTTTATTTTTTTATTTCTTGTATAAATTTTTATGTGCTACCACATTTTCTTTGTTTGTTTTATAGCTATTAAAAATTCTTATCCTCTTTTATTAGTTGTGATATTATTTTTCATTTAGTAACTTACCTTATTGATCAAACATACAACAACGTGCTAGAATTTCTTTTAACATTTAGACATTATGATAAGTTATAACGCATGATATATTTCTGAACTTTTAATCTTTACTGTTGTGCTTTATTTATCCACACACACATCTTATACTTTTACATGAATCATCTTTCTCCTGCATATCTCTCTATTATATTTAAATCCTTTATTTCTGACTGATATTATTATCATTTCATATGGTTTTTTTGTCCTCTTTACATAGAAATGTGTGTTTGGTAAATTTTTTTCTTTATTGCAGATCCTACAGTCTATCACTTAAAAACTTCCATACTTACCTATATCTTCTTCTTTTTTGCTATCCAAAATTCTGGCTTCGACAACGTTTCTTATCAATTTTTTAATGACTTATCGAGTACCATCGCACATCCTTGGTGGGTTCTCATTACCAAACAAAATAACTGGAGATCCAACCTCAAGCGTTAAATGATATGGTACCATGCCTGGCAAATTCAATGACTTCAAAAACTCTACTGGATAATTTATAGCTTCGTTGGGATCGCAAACTCTATCGATAGATTTATAAAACACAATGTCCCCTGGCAAGAACTGTTGCATCTTGGAATTCAAATTGTTAAAATCCACATGTCTTGCAGCTAAAATTTCTCTTTTCGCCAGCTACTCATGATTCAAGTATTTTGTATGTGTATTGGGAAATATGTGGTCATTCAGAGCATTTTGCGAATTTATGATCGTACAGAAATCGGTGTGCAATTATGCATCCCGCATTTTCATGGACATCTAATTTTTTATCGCCGATATCTAACTATTGTTTTGAAATTGTTACAGCGGATGGATCTTGAAGCATTTAAATACACATATGTACGTGCAACTGTTCTTCTTCATCATTGCGCCACAGTGGCGATGGTGTCAAACAAGCGTTGAATTCATCAGCATACGTTGAACGTGAAATGACGGAAAGTGTGTGTCTGAGATTACCTAAAAGGAGTAACAGAGTGCGACCAAATAGTTTGTCGCTGTTTTTTATGTCTTTTAATATCCTGTTTAACGCCTTAAATGAATGTTTGTAAGCCATAGTGCATTCATCGTAGATGATGATTTTACAGTGTTTATCATTGTGGCCATTGACGATTGTGTTTTTGATGATGCACACTGTGTCTGCATTATTTCGAATATTTAGTGGTAGCTTAAATGCTGCATAAGCTATTCTAGCTCTCTATAACAAAGTTGCTGCAATGTTAGATGGCACAATGGCTTATGCGATGGCATTATTTGATCTTATTTCGGCAAGAATTATCACCTGGTTCATCCGAAAAATAGAATCCATCTTGTCCTGCCAAAACTGGGAGCATAATGCGGTCGTAAATGGTTTTTTGTTCCTCAGTCAGCAGTGGGACATTGCGAGTATCAATCGCTGCCAATTCTACAGTAGTGTATTGCAGTTAACGATTCATTTCACTGTTTACTAAATCAGACACACTTTGATTTGGCGAATGCATACTGGAATGACTGAGTGGTAAATTGGCTACGACAATGCAGAGATCCTCGAGAGTGATCAATGCTTCATTGTTTGTATCGTCATTGGCTAAATATTATCGTTAGATTGTTGCACCGTGTACCATGTCAATGCAATATATTATTAGTCATTAAATCTTTGTGATGATTCCACAACGTCTTTGTTCGGGCTGGGAAATATGTAATAAACACTTTAGAAAACACTAGATGAACTTATATCGCTGTACAGTCCAATGCTGCTTCAGCAAGCATACAGTTCCACCGGTTGTCATATTCCAGCAAGTCATGTGCAAGGCATGCAAGGTATACCTTGGATACTGTTGTCCATTCACTTAACGTATATCATAAAATAACCTTGGGCCGGTGACATTAACCGTCAACAGTCACTAATAATAACACTCAGTTTTCCTTCGTTTTACTGTATATACTGGCCCCAAGGTGTTTGATATGAATAAACCGGGAATGCATCAATCAGTGTGCCTTGCTTGCGGGTCATCCATTTTACTGTTTGAGCCTATGTAAAATAAAGTAGTACTTCTGAATAGAGTAGTGTTCGTGCAAATGTACCAAAAGCATCCGTATGATTCCACTATTTAAAAATTTCGGTGAGTACAGTTTTTGGTGACTTTATCGCACGATCAATCACTGTCGTGTTCGTGAAAAATACACGCTCTCCGTTTTAAAAATGAACGGCTAAATAAGTAACTGCTGCATCCCGTTCATAAATTTGGAAACCAAAGATACGCCAAACAATTTTTTTTAGCTAATGTACCAGTCAATCTGGTAAAGCGTTATTTTATTGTTGTTATGTACCGAAGAAGCATTCACATTTGTATTGGTTAAACAAAATACAGCCATATCACTTCCTTTATTCACGTACTTGCAAATGTATTTGATGCCCTCTACTGAACTGCAGATCTCAACATTATTATGAGCATTTGATGTCTTACTCTAGAGAGTTGAATATGGCACCACTTAACGATTGTCTATGTCAATGTCTGTGTTGTTGACATTTTTGGTAAATGATTGTCCGCCATCATCTGTATTCCTTCGAACATATATTGGATATCCGTCAGCATGTGTGATCGTATAGTTAGTAAAATTTTCAGGATAACTCTTTGTACATTTTCCATCTGCCATGCAAGACGATGAACGATTTAGATCACTGCATGGGCCATGAATTAGGTTTGTTGTAACAATATTCAACAGTAATGGATTAGTAGATGGATCTGAACTTTCCACAGAAATTCTAGTATCAATTTCTCCAGGATGAATTTTGTCTAATAATCAATCGAAAATGTGTGCATGAGGTAATGATTATCTTTGCCATTCAACTGAATACATCCAGCAACGTGTGGGACCGAAGACATGTAATTTTGAAATAAAACTCATTAAAGACTTCAGTTTTTGTTCAAACGGAAGTGCTGTAATGTCATGCCGATGTATTGCATTTTGTATAGAATAGATCTAATCTTCAGCTATTTAGGAGTACATGAGAATATGATAAATACACACGGTCGTCCTTATTCGCGATCGAAAGTCATAACATCCTGGATGTATTCTTGCATGTCACGTGGACTGCCTATGTACGATTATGGTAGATTAATAGTGTTATGGATTTTGATGGTGTCAGGGTTGCTTATAATAGCGTCTCGAAAGTAGATATATTCTTTAACACGCAACGTTATTTCATTATATAGTATGTATCGTAGTTGTTAGCTCTCTATCTTTACGTACATGTCAAACATGAATTATTGGTAAAGCTCACGAGAACGGAGAATCGCCGTCTCATCATCAGACGATATGCATAATAAGTATTAAAGCGAATTGTTTGTTTGTTTTGGCTCCTGTTTTAAAATATTTATGAATATTTATCTAAATAAACCCAATAACGCCGAGGACTTATAATTTTTTAGCGACTTTCTCACGTGATTATTTTTTGTTTTGACGAAAATGTTTTTGCCCAAAGTGCTGGTTTTAAGTAAAATTATTTTAAGCACATTTCTAAATATTTTTAGTATATATTTATTTTGATAACATGCTGAAAAAATATCAAGAAAATTGGTTTTGTTGAAATTTTGGAGTTTTTTGTGATTACATTGGTCATATCATGTTTCCTTATTATCTGGTAAAAATTTCGGCGATAGAATAAAAAAATAGCATTATTTTCTACATTAAAATATGTAGAAACGAAATTATGTTTATGCTAATAACATATAAAAAAATCGCGTTAAAAAGTCGCTTAAAAATTGGAACGCTTTGTCGATAATAAGTTAAGTAATGATGTTCATAATAAATTTGGTTTATATTGAATGAATTACCTGGTACGGGATCCCATCGTTTTATACGTATGCAATGTCTGTCTCATCCTTTCCAGAAAATTAGTAAATATTGGAGAGCGTCGTATGAACGTTGTGTATTAGCAATAAACTCAAGATTATTATTATTTTCTCTTCGAATCACGATTGTTTGCGTATATGTAAGCTCGTCAAGCATGATTCCAGTAATTTAATCAACAACTGATGCATTATACCTACGAATGTGCTCTCCGGCAGATTTTTTATTAGGATTTATGACAGTAGCTTGATTGTCACGTTGTAATTTGAGCATGTGTGATTTAAATAATTTTAACAATTCATTGTGCTCTTTTATTAAAGTGTCCAGCTTGCCGACGATGCGTCTGGCACAATTTGAGAAGAGGTTATTGCAGGTACAACGTGCATCCACATGATTGGCGAGTGCCTTTTCAGATTCTTCACCACCCATAAAGTAAATTTGTAAAAATTTGTGTGGCTCGTTTAGCATCGGCAGCAATGAGCCTACTTTGTCATATACTTGACCATTGATTATAATTGTTAAATTTAATTGTTGGCCATTTACAGCATTATTTTTAACTATTTCTGTCGCTCCGAACGATGTTATTTGGAAACATAAATTTGATTTTAGAATTAACTTTAGGAACAGGCTCAAATCTAGATCCGTACCGATGAGTAAATCGTTTAATGGTTTGGGTGGTGTTTCAATTTCTGGAAGTTGCACTTTTCCTGACGGCTAATTTATACCAACTGGCTCATTTTTGAAGAAAAAGGGCATTAGAATGCAGACATTTCTTGTCCATAGCACTAATATCCACTTTTGAATAAGCATCATACTTATTATCGGGCTCATACTTAAATCCTAGACGACTAAGTTAATTGAATGTAAATGATCGATATACTTATTGGCGCTATTGGTCTTGGGCTCTGCATGTGTTAACTACAAATCGACGGGCTTCTCTTTGATCTGATTGCCTTTGTTTTTTTTTTCAGGTCGTTCCTTTTTTATTTATGTTTTACTTTATTGCGCCATGTTCTTACACACAACTTTACGATCCCGTTGGATTTGTTCTTCTATTCTTAGCGCTATTTTATTGCGCATGTCTGTAGATATAGCCGTTCGACGGCCCAAATTGGACCTATTACATACTGCTGGCATTACGTAATGTACAAAACACAGAAAAAGATAAAATTAAAGTATAAGAGTATTACTAATAATAGAGAAACTAATAAATAATAAATAGGAATTAATGACTGTGGGAAAATATTCTGGAATTGACGAAAGGCTTAAATACTTGGTGTAGAAACATGACTCTTTATTATATAACTATTTACAATTCAATATTTCGCCATTACCATAATGGCCTCTTCAGGAAGATCAAAGCACATGGGTGCCAAGACAGAAC